>BGNK01005103.1:0-43799 GCA_003297005.1 Symbiodinium sp. clade A Y106 | reverse complement strand
GTCCAGGCTTTATCGCACCGTACAAGCTGAGAGGGCGGTGCGAGGGGAACATGAACAATACGGATGTGCAGATGCTCATGAAAATGCTCATGCAAGTGATCTGCATGACATGGAACCGAAGATTCTAAATATGATACGCTTTCGCACTCGGCACCTTGTCTTTCTTGGCTCTGGTCAACGCCGCTTCTCATGTTTGGTGTTTTGGCTAGTTTGACTCAGGGTTCACCATGTTGGTGAAGGGTTCAACAGAGAAACACATCTGATAAGGTTCGACACCTTGGACAACGGTGGAAGCGAAGGATGGGCCGAGCATCCCCACTCGAGCTCGGGGCGGCACATCAGGCACCAACATGGTCTGCAGCCACAGGCGTTCACTGTTACCAGTTCTCTAGTCTAAGAGGCTGTCGAAAGAATTTACTCTATCACAGGCCGACTTCATCTAGAAATCTAGGTTTCTTCGCCGTTAAAGTCAACTGTTTCCCTAGTGTCCAGTTCTCTAGTCTTAGAGGCTGTCGAAAGAATTTGCTCTATCACAGGCCGACTTCATCTAGAAATCTAGGTTTCTTCGCCGTTAAAGTCAACTGTTTCCCTAGTGTTTGCTAACCTGCCTGGGCCGGTAGCGCCGGCGCGCCGGGCGCAATGCCCTGTAAGGTTTAGGGGTTTAGCTTTGGATAACCAGCTATGCTCGAGGCGACGACATCAATCCTCAAGCCGAAACCCGCTTTGGTTGAAGTCGGCTCTCCACCCTCAGGAGCGCATCACTGGTAGCATAGAACTAGTTGAGCACCAAAGTAACCGCATCAACTTATCTGGAGGAACCCAAGCCAGTGTTGCGTTCGTTTGTGGAACAGGTGCACGCAGGCCCTGACACCAAGCAAGCTTGTGTCAATGCAGCGTCCGGCTTTCCTGCGCAGGTGCTTGGCAGAGCACCCGGAGCTTCATCGTATAGCCCTCACGTTCTACGGCTACCCAGGGCCGTCGCTTCGTCCAATCCGGACCTAGAGGTGCTGTGCTGGATTGAGTGGGTCATTCTTGGCTTCAGGGCGTACTCACCCTGCCCATCCAGAGGGGTCTGCAATTGGCAGCTCATGGCTCGGAAGGCCAAAAACCAGTCCACAGCCCCAAGCCCTTACATCCAAGGCCCTTGATACCCTAGAGGCGAAAAGCTCTATGCCTAAAGCTCGAAACCCCAAGTTCCTCCCAGGTATCACAACTGTCAGTAGCCCTACACACTGGGTTTCGGGTTCAGGGTTTAGGGAGGCTACCTACCCTGAACTTGTAGACCTTGCCATTCGCCTGCCAAGGAACGGAGTCTTCTCAGCCGCCTTGGGCCTCCGCTCCAAAGCACCGAGCCTAGGATTCAGATATTCGGGACACCTGCGAGCTGCGTATTTTTCACATCTGCATCAGACTAGATATCAGAAGCACATCTGTAGGCAACTCAGGCATGACAACTATCAGGTAATGTTGTCTGACTCCGGGAGGTTCCCCATGTGGCCAGATCAAGTGCCACGCGCCTTTTGCCACACCTCAACCAGAAACCAGTAAGGCCCAAACCCTTGAACCCCTAAACCCCTAAGCCTGAACCCTTGCAACCTAATCCCAAACCCACAACCCCAAAAAGGGGCCTTGAAAAAGTATAGCATAGTGTAATATACCCCGAAACCCTATTCTAGTTATGAAGGCCCCTTACAACCTAACCCAAAGCCGTGAACCCTAAATCCTACAATGCCCTGTGGTACCCCATGGATCCCTTTAAAGGACCCCTAAACCCTACAGTACCCTATAGATCCCTTATAGCAACCCCATTAATGGAACCCCCTAAACCCCTAAACCCGTGAGCCCTAAAGCAGAGCGGCTCAGAAAGGCCCGAGCGGGAGCGGACCTGAAGCCGGCCTTCACCTTCGAAGCCAGCGAGGCCATGGCCGCTTCTTTAAAGGAGGGCTCAGGGTTCCTTAGGCTTCCATTTAAGGGATCTAGAAGGGTTAGTGTACGGGTACTATAAGGGTACTATAGGGTTTAGGGTTTAGGGTTTAGTTTAGGATTTCGGGATGTTTACGGTTTAGGAAGGGAGGGGTGCCTGGTTTAGAAGTCATCTATATTCAGAATCCTACTTGTTTAGGAGGTCAGGATTGGCTAGGAGGCGCTTAGTAAGGGTCCTATTGGATGAGTCACCATAGCAAGTGTCGCACTCAAGGTGGCCCCCGAGCTCTACGCCACGCATCGGCGCTAAACCCTGAAGTTTAGATGATTCCCACATGATGCAGTGAGCAGGCCATAAACTTCCTCTTTGGGCTAACTTGCTGACCACACTGTGGCGGATTTGTGTCCAGAACCTGTTGTTGCAATCCGAAAGACATTCTCAGCGGACTCGGCCACCTGTGTTGGTGCCAGGAGCGCTGCAGAAGAGGTTTGGCCTATCTGGAGGCCGGCATTCTGCCTTCCTGCCGGCTTCAGCCTGTTCTTGAGTCCTCTCCATGTTTGCATCGCTAGGCTGAGGGCATGTCCAAGTACATTGACCTTCGCTGTGGCATCCTCTGCGATAGCATGACGGAAGAGGGCTGTCGCAGGCAGCGATCTGCAAGAAAGCTGGCCTAGCTGATCAGTCAAGACCTGTGAAACTTGTGAATTCGAGCGCAGAGCCTTGACAGATTGAGGTTGCAATGTATCCAGATCTTGAAATCCAAATGATTGAGCTGGGGTGAGCTGGGGTTTCCTCCCTAAGTTTTCCGAAGTCAAAGGCCTCGGTCATCAAGCAGACAGCTAGTCGTTGAAAAAGGAGGCCATTAAGACGGTAAGCCGTAAACCTAGCACAAGTAACCTTCAACCCTGAAAGACATCTCACTCAACCCTGCGCAGACATCGGATCGCCGACCGACCCTTGCGAGCTGAGGTTTAGGACTGGGCTTTAGGGTCTTGGAACCGAGTCAAGCCCCCAATGTCCAGTATGTTCCATTAAGCCTCAAGCGACTTGGTGGATGTCTCGGATCCCGTGTTCAAAGAATGTTAAAGCCTTGCGAAGACAAAGCCCTCAAGAGGTCCAGAACCCGAATTCAACATAGAACCCTAAACCCAAGCCAACGAAGAGGGACCCAGCCCCTTCAGGTACTTGACTGGCACAGTGTGCCCGGAACGCCTGGACTTCCTGTCCATCGACTTTGCTTTGGGCGTGCCGCCCCTGATTTACCGAAGTCTGCTCACGGCCTGCAGGCCTCGGGCCTCTCGAGCTGCACAAAACGGGGAAAACTAGGCTTGGGGTTTGGGGGTCAGTGTAAATGAGTTTTAGGATTGATGGGTGTTGACAGTGAGAGTCGATGGTTTCGAGTTGCGAGGTTGGGGCTTCGGGGATCCTCGATACAAGTGCGATCCGGTCAGTACAACGTACATATCTACTTCTGGCCTTACCGACCCAAGAGTGCTCCGAGTACATTCCGAGCTTGCCCAGGTCCTCTTTGCTGAGAACAGCGGCTTGAACTTGAGCAGCTTGCCAGGCCAGGCCAGAATGAAATACCACAGAAGCCCTTCTGAGAAGCCCCAGACTGCCTTGAGGCTTTACCAAGCTTCAAAGGAGCTTCAAAGGCTCAACCCCAAGATGAAAATCATTTCAACAGCCATTGGGGCAGTAGGCTCATTCAACCACGGGTCCGTCCATGTAGTCCTTGGCATTTGATGCCGTCTCCAGCCGACGCGTGGCTTTGCAGACGCCAAACAAGACGCATGGGCAGGAAGGGCGTTCAGCCTCCTGAACGTAGCGTAGCTGGCCAGGGGCACAGTCGGCCCTAAGCCCTACACCGTGACCTGACAACCCGAAGCCAATCCCTAAGCTTGGTTGGCTTCGAAACCATCAAAACCCTGAGCCAAAAGAATCGAACCTGCTAGCTTAATCTAGGGGCCTAATAATTACCAATACTATTTTGGGGGTTCCTTATTATGGTTATAGTAGAATATTCCCTAAAACCTTATTCTAATTATTCCGGCCCCTATATTAGTCGCCAGGCCAGGATGACGAGTCGCACTCCAACTTCTCAGAGCACGACCCCACGTCCTGGCATCACTGGGAGGCCAAACCAATCGAGTTGAAGCTGAGGTTTTGCAATATGCATGTGTGTGTGTATGTATAATGTGTAGGTGGATATAACTATAACGAATCCCAAAACACTATGCAGTGCGCTACGATATAAGATAGCACAGTGTAAACATGTTGTCAGAATCTGTCAGAATCATACAGTTGATGAAACTGTAGCAAGCCCCTGAAAGCAAGCTGCTCGTTTGTGTCTAATTTTTCAGCGTTAGTCTATAGTGTTTGCAGTTCAGCAAGTCGTGAGGAGATAGACTGACGTGACGGATCGACACAAGATCTACTCACAACTGTGGTTGCGCTTGCGCACAGTGAGGCTTTGAACCCTGATTCATGGTCCTTGTTGTTGCTGTGGTAATGTAGAGTTTGGGGCACATTACACTGTAAGTATCAAAGAACCCCAAAAAATCTATTTTAACTACAAAGGCCACCATATTACCCCCGGCATCATTTTACACTGGCAGTTTCTTGTCTAAGATACTGTTTTGAACCCCTGGTCTCAACCTCGCCTTCCTAGCAAACAATCTCAACGTTCCCGCAGAGCTCTCACGCGCACAGTCAAAAATGATTCATCCCACCCCAAGCCTTGTCGTGCCGCACAGCTTTCGGTGACCCAAAACTCTGCGACTGAAGTTCGGGGTTTCAACCACAATTATTTGTTTGCCGAAGCTCTGCCAACCCCAAACCCCTACCTCAACTTCAATTTCAACACTTTTGCAAAATCTTTTGGTCTGACATATATGTGGCTCCAGAGGCCTAGAACCTAAATGGGCATCTGAGGAACTAGAGTACTTTCGTAGTTTCGGATCTGTGAGAAGTACAAGAATACGAGCCCATGGCAGGGCCATTCGCGCGGAGCAGCAAGACATCCCATGAGAGCCCAGGTTTTGTTCCAGCAGTAGTAAATCGCGCAAAGGCTCCTTGGAGAAGTTCACACATCTCACAGCAACTATTCCACCCGTGGTCCTGGTCCTGCGTCCCTAACGAGCCCTTACCAGACCCTTGCAGAATCCTCTAAACTGAGAGAGCCCGCTTGGAGAACCCTTCACCCCTGTAGAAGAACTGAAGGACCAGCTCCACCAACTCTCTGCCCTTGGTCAACCCTCCGAATTGGGCTCTTACCGCTACTCGGAGCAGGATTTGGATTTAGGGGTTTAGACTTTCGGGCTTAACGGGTTTAGGACGTAGGATTTTGGTGTTTCGGCTTACGTGTCGGGCTTTCAGGGTGTAGCACTCAACAGTGTCGGATTTGCGGGGTTTACCGGCATAGGGTAGTTTTGTTTCAAGGATCCGGGGTGCTCTTTGCGGTGTGGCCTAAGATGTTGTCTGTTTTCCCTGATTTGAGGTTGGCGAGTTCGTTTGTGTGATGTCTGTTCGGATTCTGACATAGACTGTTCACAGACAATCCTACTTGAGTAGAAGAAAACGAAGGGCAAGGGCGGGCGCAAACGAGGGCAGGATGTGCGCAACTCTTGAAAAAAATCCTGAAAGCCTCTGCGCAGAATAACGGAAGGTGCTCGCTGTAGGTTGTAGCCTCAGCCGAGTGCATGCTGGCAGGCTCACTTTCTGTGTCTGGGCCGGTCGTGAGTAAATACGGTTCTCCTGCTGCTGCTCCTTGTGCTGGTTGTTGGTCTTGTTGTTGGTCGCTGCCGGCTGGGCCAAGAGAACTAGTCGAAAGATTCGGCCCACGGAGATCCAAACCTCTTCTGCAAACGGCCACGTCCGACTCACAGGGTGTGAGGTTTAGTGATGCCTGCCACGTACATTCCTATGGATAGCCCCACCCTAGATCCAACCCTACTCGTGCCACCGAAAGCCCTGACACCTGGAAAGGTTTAATGAACGAGCAATGGAAGCATCGGGGCATCTTTTGGTCATGGCTTACGGATTCTAATGTTGATCATTGAAGCTTTCTGTACAGGTCACCATTGGCAACTGCTTTAGAGTCGACATTTAATCGAATGCCTACCCGTGTCATGAGACTTAACCCAACCTCAGCAAAGGAATGCTGGGAGACCACTGAAGATTTTCGGAGAGAGCGACCATGTTTGTTATGCATATTGCTGCTAGTTAGGACTGATTCTTACAACGGCAACGATGGTCATCATGACTACTATGATACTATTTTGGGGGCTCCTTATTATATTTATAGTATAATGTGCCCCAAAACCCTATTCTAATTATTAAGGCCCCTATACTATCCCTATGATCTTGCGTTGGGGTTGCCCTCTGCATCCTTGCAGTGACCAGGCCCCGAGCCAATCCCAAACTCAGGTGAGAACAGGAGCGTTTAGGGTTTATAGAAATTGTTAAGGGTTTGGGTGCCAAAAACGTTTTGACCGAAACGTTTTGACAGGTTTTGACCGAAACGTTTTGACAGGTTTTCCGTTTGAAACCACATTTTGGAAAATTGGGTGGGGCTGGGGGCCGTACAGGTTTTATTCACTGAGTCTTGGTTTCAGCAAGATGTAGATTTTCCACTTTTGCCCATGCAGTGNGCTGGCTGTAAAATGGGCTGGGCTGGGTGCTGGGCGGCTCGGGGCTGTGGAGGGGGCTGCTGGGGCCAGGGTTGGGTTTGAACTCGACTGACTGCTGGGTTGGGGCTGGCTGTGACGGTTTAGGGGGTTCGGCTGGGGCTGGACTGGCTGGCTGGGTTGGGAAGGGAGTGGGGCGGGGGCAGGAGTTACGCGACTGGAACCTGATTTTTTGAAGTCGGGTTTTGCGACCAGACACTGATTTTTGTGACTGGAACCTGGTTCTGGGTTGGGTTGGGCTTGAAATTGACAGTTTAGGGCACTCAACGGCAACAATGACAAGCAATTTCTATTTATTTCTTTCTTGAGGGTTTAGGGTTTAGGGGTTTAGGGAAGGAGACTCAACACAAAAAACTCGAACTGGGAGTTTCCGAAAATTAGAAGTACCTTATTCGGGGTCCTTATAATAAGGATCCTACTATTTAGGGTACTGTACTAGGGTTCCCTCTTTTCGGAAATGCCCAACTAAAGGAGCCGGAGCTTTAAAGGACATAGAGTATGTAGCAGCACCTTGAATCTCCATGAAAGTGGTCTTGACCGATGTACCAAGTCCTGCACTTCCTGCGCTGGGAGCCATGTGGACACTGAACCAAAAGCTGTCACTAGGAGTACGAAAGTATTGTTATTCGTCGGGCTAGAACCGATACCATCCAATTCTGATTATCAGGCCTCGCCGTGGATCGTCGGCCCTCCTCCCTGGATGCAGAGCGGCCAAAGGGCGGCTTTTTCGGTCTCTTCTCCAAGCCCCCCAGATTTGAAACTTCAGAGGCCTTTGGGGTTTTTGGGCTTTGGATCTGAAGATCTCGGGCCCTCTTTAACGGTTGGGGTTTTGGCCTTTATCAGAGCTTGAGGTCGGGGCAGACTGTCACAGTGAAGTGGTGATTCGCAAAGCAAGGGGCTTCCAGTTCAGCCGGTTGAGCTCTGGTGCTGCGTCCTCTTGTTTTTCGCATCCTGAAAATTTTGTTTGGCTGAACCTGGGGCCTAGCTTCGCTGGTAAGCTCGGCTACTCTAGGTGAGGAAAATCGCATCTTTGAGACATTGTGTTGCGACGGAACGTGTACTGGAACCCAAGTTTGTTAGGCTGAGGCTGTCCACCTAGCGTGCGAAGGTCCCAAGACAGCGAGCTACGGCGCTTCTCTTTGTATGTGGCGGAGGACAGTGGCATCGGGGAGGCTACAACGATTCGGAATGGTGGCCAAGCCGGCAGTGAGCTGTAGGTGCGAGCAAAAGAAAGCTAGCGTGAAGGCTTGCAGGCCAGTGGTTCAAGCTTCATGCATGCAGCTTTTCCTCCTCTCGCTACCCGAAGGAGTGCGGTAGAGTGTAGGTGTTGGGATCCGGCATGCACACAAACGGGTACGAAGGTCCTGCTACACATACGCCCTCGTGGCTACTACGAGGAGGCTCAGGCCTGCAACAGAGATCATTTGCAGCCCAATATCCCCAAATATTATCCTTCTAACGATCAATACGCGAAGACGAAGGGAACTTGGACCTGCCCCTCAAATATTTGGCACCAATACCGACTAACAAATGAAAAAGTAATTGAAATTAATATATTCCGTTGCCTGCGAAATATAAGTTGTGTTTGAATATAGTTATATATTTTCAATATAGAACAAGAACAAGAATAATGACATGTTAGATTTCTGATTTTTCAAAATTAAATGTTCCTGATTTAGCTTCATATCATAATTTTAAGTATCGATATTTCTAAATATAATATTAATGTTGATACTCTATTGTAAAAGTTCATATTTAAAAACTAAAGGACCGGATAATCGCGCATGAGTATGTCTATAGTGATGAAGGTGTGGATGAGCCCTCTAGAGGCTGCCAAAGGTGTGTGCGCGGTGTTGTGCTGTGTGTTCTGGGTTGCGTATTGTGTGCTCTGTGTTGTGTGTGTTCTGTGTTGTCCGCATGCGTGTGTGTTGTCGGCTGTGAAGTTGTATGTTGTGTCTTTTTTCAAAACTAAAGGACCGGATAATCGCGCATGAGTACGTCTATAGTGATAAAGGTGTGGATGAGCCCTCTAGAGGCTGCCAAAGGTGTGTGCGCGGTGTTGTGCTGTGTGTTCTGGGTTGCGTATTGTGTGCTGTGTGCTCTGTGTTGTGTGTGTTCTGTATGGTCTGTGGGTTGTGTATGTTGTACGCATGCGTGTGTGTTGTCGGCTATGACGTTGTATGTTGTTTTTTTTCGAAATTAATGGACCGGATAATCGCGCATGAGTACGTCTATAGTGATAAAGGTGTGGATGAGCCCTCTAGAGGCTGCCAAAGGTGTGTGCGCGGTGTTGTGGGTTGCGTATTGTGTGTTGTGTGTACTGTGTTGTGTGTGTTCTGTATGGTCTATGGGTTGTGTGTGTTGTACGTATGCGTGTGTGTTGTCGGTTGTTACGTTGTGTCTTGTGTGTTGTATTGTATGGTGCGTGATATGTATTATTTGTATTCTATTACGAAAGGTAACATAATTTAATTTTTCGTTTCTATTATGTTAGTAGTGGTACCTTTTAATGTATTTTTCGTATCGATATATTCGATATTTCGTACGAATGCATTGCGATTTAATTCGGTAGAAGAGAAATATTAATTATTTCGAAATTAAGAAATGAGGTAGGGGGAGAGAGGAGATTAAGATATTAAAGAATTATACGATTTATTACGCGATTAGAAAATAAGATTTCTATTAATAGCCATACAGAGGACTGAGGAGAATTGTTGGGGAAAGGGTTGTGGGGCTAAGGTCGCTTCTTTCGATTAGAGGTTCCGTTAGTTAGGGTTGTAGGTTTCGGGAGGTTCAAATTCAAAAGAGAGATTACTATTTTTTTACAAGTTCTATTAAATACGTCGCGGGGATTTTCTTCGATGGCCCGATATATGGAAAATCAAAGGCAAAATCAGAACGGTTGTTGGAAACAAGAACCTAGCAATTCGACGATTTTCGTGGATTTGTAAGTCTTGACCTACGTACTTCGATATATCCAATAGAAGATTAGTGTTTATTATATTAACCAAATTCAACATAGAAAAAAGGTCTGTATATTCTAGTAATCGTCCTTTAATATTATAGACTTGTTGTATTTCTAGCCATCGCAACGTTAGAAAACATTATTATTATTGTTTTCGATATTCATATATAAATATACGAAAAGAATAATATTCCGCGCATTATTATTATTAATCTCCATAAATATAAAGACCGGCTAAGAAATAGAGATATTCTAAAATATATCTTATATTCAAAATATTTTTCGTATCGATACGGCCGATATTTCGTACAATTACCTAGAAATCAAGAAAAAGAAAAGAATGATCCTAATTTCATCCAAATATTTTTTTTTATATGAGATCAAGAAAATATTCTCCATATAGAAAAAAAGAAATCGTAATATACGAAATTTCGTAATAAATACCTCTACGATTTAAAAAAGATTCTTGAAGAAATAACGTTCATCTAAGAACCTTCCCAAGAAATTTCTAAATACAAAGACATACGGACTCAAAAGACTCTACGAGCAATATCCCCAATATATAAACTCACCACTATTCAGAAAAAGACCTATCTACACTCACCAAAACGGTAATCTAATCGACATAAGTAACCCAATACAGACAATATCCACCGATATACAATACACAGAACACGAGTACACGCAGAACACACACGCACACAACACACACACACACACAACGCACATAACACACATATACAACACACATATACACAACAACACACACACACACACGCACAATACACACCACACGGCACACGGCACACATCACACACACAACACATCACACAGCAGACACAGCACACACAACACACAAAACACAACACACAACACACACACACAACACACACACACACCACGCACGCAACACACACAACACGCGCACGCTCCTCTGGAAGGCTCTAGAGGTCTCGTCCACTCGTTCATCACTATCCACAGACATACTCATGTGGGGTTATCCGGTCCGTTTGTTATTACATTCATCCTTTTTCTGAAACCAACCCCATAACTGACCGCCTTAAATTAAAACGATACTTCTAAATTACATTAGATGTTCTCGAGAAGACAAAAAAGCAAAACATATTTCGATAGAAATAGAAATTTACATTATTAATACTCATCCTCCCGTCCTTGAATGACTGAAATCGTTCTCACCACTTCGTTTTTCCTGATTATCTTACATTCATGAAACCTTTTTGGAGTTTCATCCATTGATCGATTACCAGTTTCCAACTTACCAATACATGAAACAATATTCCCAAACGTAGGAATCACCTTATATAACCCATGAACGACCCATAGTATCTAAGCTTACGAATAGAACGATTTTGTCTTTCCAAAGAATGTATGGTTTCGAGTAGCCACCTTTCCACTTAGCCGCATATCATCGGGAAATCACAAAGCATGTGGAGAAAAAACGAGTTTCGGCTGCCAAACTTTTTTCGCCGATCCCTGAGCTCGTGTTCTTCACGAGTCCCATGAGCCAGGTTGAAAACAATCACGATCGTTAGAGTTTGGGGTTTAGGACTTCAGGATGGCTGATTCAGATTGTAATGCTGCCCGTCGGCGGCGTCAGGTTCATCCTGTGCAACATGCCGGTCACACGGCTGGAATTCCTTGCAATGGTCTAGGAATCTTCTCTCCGCGCCTGCAACAGCCCGCTGGAAACCAGCTCGACTGGAGGACGTAGGACCTCAATTTGTGCACAGGTGACATGCGAGGTGGGGGGCAGCCACAGCAAACAGCCTCCTCTTCAGCCAATATATTCCGAAAGCACTCTGCCCGAGTTTTCCTGAGGCCCAAGTGCCTTAATCTCCGAAGGCTTCCCCCGGCAAACACAGAAACGGCTTGGACTTGGAAGTTTCATGGTGCCACATCAGGAGTGCGCCCTGTCCCACCATGCCATGTCACATCATTGTGCGGATACTTATGAAACTGCTACCCCTTCTGTTCTGATGATGACTATGACTGCGCTGAGCAGTGTGGAAATAAAACTTCACTGATGCGAAATCTCCAGCAGCAGTGCTTGACACGGAGCCGATGGCCATGTCAGCACAGCAGCCTAAATGGAAGCCGGTTTCTCCCAAGATAATACTGGCAGCACCCTTGTTACGGAGATCCCCATGGAAGGGCCCCCAAAAGCTTCGGAAGCCCATCCAAAGGCAAAGGCCCGGGCAATCCCAGAAAAGTCGCATGACCGGAGCTCCTGCGGGCCAGGAAGGGAGGGGATCCTTCCATGGTTTGGGGCTCACCAGCCGACCACTGATGTCCGACTATGACCGATATGATCCCCGAATCTGCACCAGCAGCCGACACCCACGAAGACTGAAGATTCGAAGGCACTCGGAAAACAGAAACTCAGACGACTGTCTTTGAGGAAACTGTGTTTCCTGGTCCTATTCCAAGTACGTTGACCAACAAGCCCACATGCACAAACAGACACCGAACGAAACCTCCAAAACAACCGCCAACAAACAAGTCCCGTTGCTCCTGTATTTCGAGCAATTGTTGTAAGCGCTGCGTACACCCATCCCTTTCCTCTGATGCCGTCGTTCCATCACATTCGGCTCTCGGCACTTCAGTTAAATTATCTGCCGGAGCAGGCGAGAAAAATGAAAATAGGGCCCTTTCTTGGATTGTGGTTCTTATTCCGCTATGAACTCTGCTAAGCACGGTTACATCACAGGGAACCCTAAGTACATGAAAACAACTCCCGGTCAGGAGGGAGATTTCGATGAACACGAAAACAATTAAGCGCCTCGTGAATCGCTGGGCTTTGTTGCCGACAGGGCTTTAAGCCCTGTCGGCAAGATGCAGGACTTCCCCAGAACCCCAGTTACAAGCATATACGAGGCACAGCAACTTACATAACAACATGCCACACAGTACTGGACTATGGTATGGACATAAATGACATAAATAAAGTACCGGAGTCCTGCAGGTATGAGGAAAAACCCGAGCTAACCCTGACAACGGGGCTCAGTTGTTCAGGAGACTGTGGGTGCACAACGCCTTTTGCGGCAATCTAGTGGCTTCCCGGGTCTGCCCTGGCAGCCTTTGTTTTCTGGAGTTCTTCGTATGAATCTCTTGAGGTTTGGGTTCCCTTTAGCGGCACCCCATAATCTTTAGACCCCAAATGCCCTGAGCCCCGAACCTAGTACTGGTAGGGCTCCTAGAGGGACAATGCTCTGTCAGGCTTCTCTACTGCAGATCTCTGGGAGTTCTGAGATCTGCGCGGGCCTTCGGACTCCGATCTTCGGCGGAGGGGGGAAAATGCCATGAGAACGTGGGTCCTGCCGAATCTCGCCTGGGTGATCTGCATAGTGCCGGTAATACGTACGACCGTGCCGGGGTTCAGAATTACGGGCATCTCTTCGTAGTTGAGGACGCGGCCCGGCGGTTCTTCGCCCCGACTTCGGAAGAGGTCTGCCTCACGACGGAGTTGTTCCAACAGTAGTCTCGTGTGTGGTGAGGGAAACACGTCTGCTAGCGACGAGCCAGAGAGTGCCATCACTGGGGATGAAGCCGCATGGATCAGCATGCCCTCTGTGTCAATATCCATGTAGACCGTTCGGGGCCTCACTTTAAGCGATTCTTCGCTGGAGCTGACTGCGCTCACGCTGCTTACGTCGTCTGCTCTCAGGTCGCGGTCGTCGCGGTCGTCCGAGACGACCGAACTTGCAACTGCCAAAGTGGTGTCTGTTGCTGTCGTTGCGGGAGAGAGCGGCAACTCAGTGCTGACAGTTAAATCAAATGCATCCAGGGCATTGCCTCCAGAGAGAGGCTTGACGTCTGTAAAGTCGCGTAGCCCCAGCAAGCTATACTCCTTGCCGTCATGCTTGGTGTACTTCACTTGGAAAACCTCTGCGCAGAGCTTACTTGAGCAGCTATCCACAAGTCGCGTGTGAAACGCGTGAGCAGAGATCTGGGTCTCATAGTGAGACGGACCGGCAGATAGGATTTGCGTAGCGTGCATTGCATCTTCTGGCTTCATGAAGTCTGTCAACCGCTTCTCTTTCATGCTGGAGCCTGGTCGGTGCAGAAGTAAGGCCGACAACTCCGGTGAGTGCTCCGTGAGTCGCAGGTTGTCATCCAGCTCGAGTACGGCATCGCAGGTGAGCTTCAGCAAGGAGGATGCAGCACTGAGTTGTTTTGCTAGGTTGCTTCCGTCTACGCTCAGTTCCACCTTTCGTTTGACCATTGACTTCACCATGAAGGAGAGGAAGGTCGTAGCTAGCAATGCATAGATCTCCATTCTCACCCTGAACTGCTCGTCCACCGCGCAACCACTGGTCTCGGGAACTGGCTCAAGTGTAAATCTCAGGAAAAACATTAGCAGGTATCCGGAGCCCATGGCTAGCACTAGTAGTGTTCGAGGCGTGAGCAAAAGCGATGGCACGCGGAAGATGATGATTGCCGTCATCGAGGTTCTCATCAGCTGATCCCTGGGACAGTGGGAAGGTAGAAGCATGATCAACGCCAGACAGTTCATCGTGACGTAGAAAGCATGGACGGTGTACGGCCGGAAGCGGACCGGCACAAAGCTGAATAAATACACGACAACAACGCCGGAGAGAACCGTCCACAATTGGGACTTGGACAGCCAGAACGACTCTGGCTCTGATCCCGACAGGAAAAAAATTGTGCCGCCGTCGTCAAACCGCCTCCGGCAAACATCAGAAAGATCATACTCCACTGTGACAGCTGAATGCGGATCCGCAGGACTTCATTCCACAACATTTGGTCTTGCGAGCGAGAATTAGTCTTTTGCCTCCGGAAGAGGCCGACAAGCCAGCTCCGGGATTGACTCAACCACTGCTTGACCTTATCCTTACTCGCTGAGGTATCGGAAACCAGCTTGACACCCAAGGCAATCTGCAGCACGAAGGCCGCTCCAATGAACAACCATGTGTGCGACTCCATGCTCATGGTGGCGACAGGGAGGGCAATCTAACTACCGTCAGAAGTACTACGGTGGAGGTTGCAATGCGGGTTTAGTGTATTATCGGTATTACCGTCGCAAAAGGAATCCAACGACGCCTGAACCACGAGGATGGCTGCACAGATGCAGCCATTTCCTATAAACGGAAATCAGAGTGTGAATGGACAGATGTACACTGCGCAGTTAGTGGTATTTATGTGCGTGCATGCCTAGGTATCTACATACAGACAAATAAGCTAATATAGTGGTCATGATAGGGATAAAAACAGAAATCAACTCGAGGCTGGGAACCTTGTAGTGTACAGACTCGTGGCCGTGAGTATTGCATGGCTCTTAATGCATGTAACTTGACCAAGGGAGTTGCCTGGACTTGCTCTACATGATGGTACCTGGTATACAAGGTCCTCATTCCAATAAACTACTCATGAATCCAAGAGCTGCCTCACACTCTCAACCCAAGAATTGAAATCCTCAGCTGCCTTTTGTTCCAGATTAGGGTCTGCTTCTGCTTTCGCATGTTTGTTTGCGATTTTCTTCAGAAGGTCTCCTGAAAGCCCCCTCCCCCCCGCTTTGCAAAGCAATCGCCATCTGTAAGAGCTTTGCCTTCACGGGGCCTGGGCCGAGCTTTGGCGACGGCTGGGGGCCTGAAATTCGCAGTGTCTAACAGCCACTTGGACAAGACATAAATCAAGCTGACACACAAGACACAAACACAAACACACACAAAAGCACAAGCAAGCCACACAATCAAACACACAAACACACACACACACACACATATATATATATATATATATACACACACACACATATAGACAGTCACAAGCAAAACACAAACAACCATGCCATCACACAAACAAATCCGCACACATACACACAGAGACACACACACACACGACAGGGACACACACACACACACGCGCACACTAAGCTAGTATTCTGGCTGTTGGTCCCACTCTCTTGATCTTCGTCATTGGTCTTATCATCGCAATTCTTGCTACGTTCAGCCTGACTTGAGAGCCACGGGCTGGGACGAAAGCTCTGGCAGGGGCAGGGCTGGCGACACAACAACACTCAGAAATGCCAAGTTTCAGCTTGCTTCTCACTGATGCTGCCATGGTAACGAAGCTGCAGGAGCAAGCCCGCATTGCAGCAGACAGAAAGTTGCAGAGAACAACACTGGCGGGAGNGCTGCCATGGTAACGAAGCTGCAGGAGCAAGCCCGCATTGCAGCAGACAGAAAGTTGCAGAGAACAACACTGGCGGGAGCAGTTTTGATCCAACATGTCAATAAGTGCAGTTTTGATCCTTGCCACACAAAGACTGCGACAGGTGAGAAGCAGGTTTTGACCCAACATACCAACTTGTCGCCAAACATAGACAGACAGACATGTTGCAGCACGCCCAGAGCAAGAATGCTAGAGAAGCACGCACAACGTGGCCACGATACGACCAGCATCAGCAGCATCAGCCGACACGCCCAGGCCAGCATCAGCAGCATCAGAGCAGGCCTGATTTTCCTGTGGACGTCTGAAAAGCCACTTACCCAAACGGACCGAAATCTGGCCCAAAACAAGCCCAAGCCTCTTTGGCAACAGGATTTTGCCCAGCTCCAGATGGGGGATAGCCGAAAAAACCCACCAATTTTGGCCCACCCCCCACCCCCCNCCCCCCTGATAACCCCAAGCTCACTCTGTGAGGTAATGAACGAGCTCCTTCACGAGGAGCTTTCGTGACTACGCTGTTGTGGGTACCATGAAGAGTAGAAGTGCTTACTAATTGGTACTGACGGAGCTGTTGAGAAACGAGAAATGAGTAAGGCCGCTGCGCTCAGCGTGTGGCAGCGAGGCCGTAGCCTTGGGTTTATCAGAGGCACACTGAGAGGACAGCGTGAGCGAAGGAAAGGGCACCCTGATGATTACATCAACATGACTCTGCTATGAGGTGCCGATCACATGTGCCATTGCATAGTATTTACATAAGTGTCCTCGCAGGGACGGCTGCAGTAGACAATCCCTTTGAAGAGTAACTTTCTGAGTGCCCCTCCTCCGGGCTTCGGTTGTGCTTTGGCAGCCAGGGCTTTCGCTAGCGCGGTGCGTGGGCTGGCGGCAGGCTTGGGGTTACCTACGGGCTTTGGGCTCGGGCCGCTGGCAGTAGGGACTGGTGCAACAGGCCGAGGGGTGAGGGCTGAGCGTGGGGTGGGTGGGCCAGGCTTAGCTGGGACTGCACCTGGCTTTGGGACTGCGGCCCCAACTTTAGCCGTAATGGGAGAGCCTGACTTTGGGCTGGCGGCCTTAGCTTTGGTGGGTGCAGCCTTGAGGTTCGGAATGGCCAGGGACTGGGACTTGGGTTTGGGGCTGGCTGGTGCCGCAGCTTTCGGCGGCGTGGCTTTCGGGGGGGAAGATTTTGGAGTTGCCTTGGGAGTTGTGGCCTTCGGGCTGCTCGCTGGCACCGGCACAGTCCTTCAGAGTCTAAGATGATCTTAATACAAAGTGAAGCTTCTCATCAACAACGAACATCATGCATTAAATACACATGCAGGCATAGAGACACACACGTACGTACATACCTACTGTACATACCTACGTACCTATACCTACCTACAGTACCTACCTACATATGCACATCCATCCATCCATCCATCCATGCATAACATGCATACATACATTCCTGCATACAAACAAACATATACAAACAAGCATACACACATGCGTACGTACCTACCTAAGTATGTACATGCATACATACGTAATTACGTACACTGACATATCCGCTCATTTGCATGAATGCATGCTGGTGGACACGGAATAAATTCCGTCACATCTTGGCCACTGCAATGTAACAGAAATCATCCTCGACCCCGTCGAACTTCGAGGTGTAGTGGCGCCTGGAAGTGCGGAGTTTCGGGAACCGAACTCGGGCAGAAAATGGACCCGATGGGCTCACTTGAGGGGGCTGATGGAAGTTGCCACGAAGAATGCACTTCTGTGCACTTCTTCTTCTTTTTGCACCCAGGGCTCTATCGCTCTGTCAGTCGAGCAGGATCCAGTCTTGTGCATCTGTTTTTGTGTCCCCGTCCGAGAAGACCCCTTTCTTGCGAGGCAACGACACCCCGCGCTTCTCCCTGCCGATGAACTGCAATCATCCAGCCGATGTGATTTCGGCAGCCCGCGTGGCAGTCTAAGCTTCTGAGAGTTCAGGCAAGACTAGGATGGCATCTTGCTGGTGGGCCGTTCTCAGCTGGCCCGGTGTTGAAACTACTACTCTTGGGCCTTGCAGTGAAGAAGCAGTTAGAGCCATTGGGTCGGGGGATGGCAAATGCTAAAAGAATCATCCCTGCGGAAGATACCGGCATTCGTGTACATGTGTTGCAGCTTACAGCATTCATCACACAGGGCCCTTCGGTAGCCTTGGGGGCTTTGCGCTTCGCTGGCGGCAGGCGCAGCAGAGCCTCGGAAACAGTGCGATGCAGAACAGCTCGGCTACAAATCGAATTCTCCACGCTTTTCAGCTTGTGCTCTACATGATAAGGACTGGGATGAGCACTTCGGGGTGTCCCGCCACCACTGCCAGAGCCTCCCGCACAACCGCAGCTATTGCATGTGGAAAATAGCCGGAGCTACATACGAATGGCAGGGATGCAAGTTTGCATGTGGCCAATGATTGCTGTCGCGGCGCCACTGGCTGCCGCTTGGTGTGAAGTAGCTGTGACATCTCGCTTCATGGCGTTGCGGGTTTCTCAAGTTGCTCCCCACGCACCATTCTACACTCTAGCTGCGGAAGTGCTGCGCCTATTCAGGGACGCCATACCGCTGTTCACTAGACTAACCACAAATGACCCGTAGGAGAGGACATGATAGGACAGCGGCATGCTGAACTCTACTGAAGGTTCCCGACAGAGCTGCTGGGCAATGAGTTCAATCTGTGCGAAAGGGTAATCTCCAAGACATCACCCCCACCTCGGGGCGTCACGCTACCATTCGCTGTGCCTCATGGGCCCACACACTGAGAAGTGTTTCTGCGATATGATGCTTAATGCATTCAGGTCTGGGGTGCCAGTGAAGGCAGACCTGCTTTCTTTTGAGCATTGAAGCAGTACTTCATGAGTAACTCATGGACAAGGCATGCCTTCAGATTTACATGCACAGCATACATTGAAAATAACAGGAGAGAGAGAGAGAGTGTCTTGCAACCAGCTGTTGCTGCGCCTCCAACCAGGCCGATGGTACTGAGGTACTTCGCCTTGCCATGCTGAGAAATTTGGCTTCGTCTACTTCTCAGATTAACTCCAGGATTCATATCATCACTCTTCCCAGGCTGCTTCGATTTCGATGCAGCCCCGGCATGCGTCTGTCATCAGCCTAAGTGGGCGAGCTCCGGGCCATAGGCACGAAAACCTGCCCCTGCTGGACCAGCACCTCGCACATGCCAGAAGAGGGCATAACAGCATAACAGGGGGGAGAACAATCGACGCAACAAAAACACAACACACATACATACATATACACACACACACGGCAAGAAACTACCGCGGAAGCGGATGCGGTCCAAAGGATTTCTAGTTTCTGTCACAAAATTCACGAAGCAAACATACTGCTGTGACCCGCAAGTCAAGACTCAAGACATGACAATGATGTGGACCCCTGTACCTTCTCGGCATGTTCTATCGGGGGCCTGGTCATTTCGGATCTGCACGGCAACTTCACGGCCAGCAATCTGGAACCTGCAGACCAAGGCCGCTTAAGATGGTGGACGAAGGTACAGAAGCAGGATGGGAGAGCTTCGTTTAATCTGGAAATCGAGGGTCCTCACTTTCTTGATAGTTACCTTCCGCACGGGGCAAAGATGGCCGTGCCGGTCATATGGGCGAAAACCACGGTGCTAACCAGAACAACCAAAATCATAGGTAATTCAACTAGTGAGAACTCTGTTCATACAAGCATTTGGAGTCATCACAGCACTCGATGCATATCATTACTATTATTACTATTCATATTTGTCTTGTGACTATTCTTGTCACTATTGTTATTATCTCCATATTATGAACCTTGAAGCCCAGAATTCTGGATCCCGACCTGCTCGGGCCGAGCCGGGACACTGACACCGGACGCGAACCCAGCCGGGCAGCTTCCACAGCCTGCGGAGACTTACTTGATTTAGTTGCTGACAGCCTGCCGATTCCTGCATCCTCCATGCTATGAGTGTTCTTCTTGAGGTCGCAACCAGATTCGCACATCTGCCTACCTAGTTTACTGTTGCATCTCGTCATGTGAGACTGATGATATGGCTAACATCTGGTATCTATATCATGTTAGAATCCTATCATACACCGTCCGCCCACCTTCTGATGGCTGAAACTGTCAGATCGTGGTTAAGAGTAGGCCGAGTATCGCGCTTCTACTCTGACGACTTGTCTTTGAGATTCTCCTCATGGACAAACCAAATAGTATTTACGCGACCATAAATGCTACTCACACGGGTCAGCTTTTCCCCAAGTCTGGCATTGATCGAGCAAGTCTGTACAATCGGCTTTCTGGCGGCTGTGGCGCCGAAAAGGAAGAAGACCGATACAGGCGTGACCCTGTCCCAAATGGTTGCTGAAGGCACTCAGATATGATTGTTCACATTATCTTCCGAGATATCTGGATGCATCGAGCGCATAGGTCCGCAGCAAGGGTAGGCTGCGGAAACGGCCTTGCAGGGTGACGATTCGGTTCCACATGTTCACGGTTGTGGAACCTTTCCCATGCAACGGGATCTGTTTTCGCAGCCATCGTGAGGGTAGACGGCATGTCTTGTTTCGATGCATGAAAAGATAGGACTCGCAGAAGTGTTTCGGCGAAGAAGCTATACTAATACTGCCCTCAGCGGTTTTGACCCTCGGATTATGGGTGCCAGATGGCAGGCACTATTGTCTTGGCGGGAGCTCGTTTGCTGCCTTCAAGTTTCACTTCAACGATGTGATAGTTGCGCAAATTATCTTGCGACCAGGCAGCATTCACTCCGGAATGGAGGAGAGTGAGATCATTCCTAAGAGCACAGAGGAACGGCTGAGGACTTTGGGCTTCCGGGGTTCGAAACAACATTGAATGTGTCGCCTGCGTAACACAATCTCATGCATCTCTCGCCCATACAAGCTTGCAAAGTGTCGACGTCGCTTCACGATGGAAGGCCGCACCAGCTGCGTCTGAAACTGACTGAGCCTGAACTGCCCAAGACAAGCTGGCCCCGGGATTGTTGCAAAGCAACTGTTCAGACAAGACAAGTGTGATCCCCGGAACTCAGAGTTGGCAGTTCCCGTGTCCAAATCTCGCATGCCAATACCAGGGCCTCGCCTGAAACCGCGGACGGCAAGGCGCTGGCGAGCAGCCGACCCTGCCTAACAGAGTGCTGCGCGACGCAGCCAAGGCCCCAACGTTTGCTAACTCTGGTTCTGCGTGTGACGTCAGGATGCAAGCCGAGCCTTCTGCACCTCCGGCACATCGTGTTCGTGGATGGCCACCGACAGAGACTGGACCTTGACAGCTGTTTGAGCAGATATTGGATAAGCTCTTCGTCTCCGAGTTGGTCAATTCGGCCCTTACTTCGTCCGAGCAGAAAGCTGCACTCGCTCTGCTGAGACTCTCGCCATTTCCATCCACCTGAGATGCCACTTGCGTGCTGGTCATGAAAATATTGAGAGCCTCGACAGTTGCAAGCTTTCTTCCTGGAGGACACCAGAAACCAGAAACAGAGCCATAGGACGGCGACGATGATGACTAGTACTAAGTACTAGTTACTACCACTCTCTACTACTTCTCCTTCGCCTCTGAGTCCTCTTGCACCTCATACGAACCCCCCCCCCCCGACAAAAAAAACACACACAAAAACCCTGAACCCCAAGGCCTGAACCTGCGAGCCCCGAAACCGTCTCAAAACAAGAAGAGCTGAAGTCCTCTTGTTTCGAGAGGCAGCAGCACGTCGCTTCGGACCGTGGAGGCCAGCTCCCGCAGAACCCAGCAGCCGGCCTCTTGCACCTCCCGCTTTGCTCTTTGAGGCACTAGCTGGGAGTTTCAGTTTCCGAAAATTAGGGCTACCTTATTACAATAAGGATCCTGCTATTTAGGGTACTATATTAGGGTCCCCCATTTTCGGAAACTCCCAGGTCGTATTATCTTAAAGTCAAAGAATATCATAATGCACGGTTTAAGGCCTAGGGTAGATGTATGGATGGATGGACGGATGGACAGATAGATAGATAAGTAGCTATGTCGGTAGGCAGATAGATACGTAGGCAGATGCTGTATATAGTCAAATGGAATTCAGGCTGCCTTGGCTTAGATTCGGTGAGATTCGTACGGATTCTGTTGGAATATTTAGATGCGGTTGAAGAAGATTGGTTTAAACTAGATTAAACTCGATGAGATTAGACTGGATTGCACTGCATGGGTAGGTCAGTACATAGATAAGCAAACATTGTTGCTTCGGTTAGCTTCGTTTAGATTCGATTGGAAGCGACTAAACTAGATGAGGCTCCAGTGAGATCAGAGGAGATTAGATGAAATGAAACCAGATTACATGAGGTAGGCAAAGATTAGATTAGATCAGACTGACTAGACTGGCTTGGAGTAAATGAAACCAGAAAGACATGGGGCTTGGGGTACATCCCAGGGGCTTGTATCTAAACATTTGGGTACTGGAGACTAAAGGCTATAGTATAGGGTAGACAGTATCGCATAAGGTTCAGGAAAGGTACTTTTTAGGTGCCAGGACACGATTACTGTACGAAGTCTTTCTCTCAGTCCCCGTAAAGCAAAGGCTCAGCTCTGACGGCAAGCTTTTCAGTTTAAACTTGGGTGAGGGTTTAGAGCTCACATCAGGAAGTTTTGACATGAAAGCAATGGCTGACCGTCTGGAAGAACACACCAGGCTGCGGCCATGTCATGAGGGAACAAAGCACGGGTTGCTGTCACAGACAGCAATGCACTGCAAGAGAAACAAAGCTGGCGTCACCTGGACGATGTTGAGAGCCGGGGATCCCGGGATCAGCGTAAGGGACCTACACTGAATAGTAGTGATCTACCTTAAGAAGGGGTCCAATAGGCACCGCATCTAGGATAGCTGTGCTGATCTCACAACCTTGCAGGCATGGCACAACCGGCAATTTGCAAGGCCCATCGTGATTCAGGGTGTTCAGCTCACACGGCATCCGAGCCACTCATCATCCAATCCCTACACCCACATCCGCCATAAAGATTACGAGAAACCTGGCCTTCGCGACGGCGCTTTGTGACTTCATCGCTGCGAGCGTTGCGCGCAAAGCTCCCTGCCGCGCCAATTCCTGCCTGTTGCATCGGATGAGTCGCCAAGCCGAGGAGATCGGATGTAGGCTGTGGGAACTAATCAACTAATCTCAACAAACTGGACTTTGATGAACCTGCGAATAAGGACCGGGACCATGCAGAGCAAGGACAAGGATGAGCCTCTCGGCACTCGGCTTCTGTTCGACATCCACAGAATAACCACACAACGGGCCTTGTACTCGATTTAGCGGAGACTGCAGGCCCTAGCTCAGACCGAAAACCGAATGTCCACCCTTTGGGAAAGCCGAAAACGCAGCTTGCACTTGTCTTTACCGAACTCTTCGCAACTCTCAATATGGTCATACTACACGCACGAAGCGCACCATGCTCAGGCTGCCGAGCTGCTGGAGAGTTGGCTTTCGCACTGAGAGGCAGAAGAGAGCCCAGCAGCATGCACATTGCAATGCAGCATCCTTCGCAAAGCACTCTGGGATACTGTGGGTCTGGATGTGGCTTGCTCCTGTGCCCCGAGGGAGGAGCTGGGTAGTGCACATGCAGAAACCGCAGTAGATTCGGCAAATCGGGGTCTCAAGATTAGACCACATGAAACCAAGTGTGCAAACCCCTGCTAGGATCGAGATTCTCCGAATGTTTTGGGCAGTCCATGGGTCCTTCGTGTGCTGCGCCATGGCTTGCAGCACTCTCTGACCTGCGCCCAGCGCAGCCTCGGCTTTGAACGCTGTCCAGCAAAGGAGGCAAGAGAGAGGGTTGGAAAAATGCACACAAGATGTAGACAAGCAAGTTCAGTTGATGCGGCCAATACAATGACTGGTTCGAGAATCTGGCAATGCGTTCCAAGACGGGACGCCGGGAGCAGCGATGTCAGTTACTGAGTGGGGAGGGGGTTGATTCAGCGCTCATCATCCGATGAGGTGATCGTGCCGGTGTCAGATACTTTGGCTGGACTGACGTGCCGCAGAGACTGTAGTCACTCCCTGTTATAACAAGCAAAGCTGCAGCCAGATAAATGGTCGTGTCCTTCCTGTAACGAGCGAAAGAGCTGTCCGAGTGGCAAGGTGTGATTGGCAAGCATCGCTTGTGGCACTGGAGTTCCGCAGAACCCCGCAGGCCGCGATCTGCAACAGCGGGAACCAAGAGCATGTGAGAGAGATCCAACACTGCACTGCAAGCCTGACATAGCCTGACCCTGTGGCAGTCAGTCTGGAAAGAAATCAGAATTTGAAGCTGCCCACCTGTACTCTCCCATGTTGCACGTGGTTCTTCATGGCGTTGATTACCATCTCCAGCGCAGACTCCTCCAACCAGACAGCAAAAGGAGGCGGTGCGGGGATCTTGCAGTGAGCGCAAGGCACATAATCAGGACACGGCCTTGAGGAGGTGCTCGCGCATTTCCGCCTCTGATGCTAAATGCCGCTGCATCTCCCCACAACTGCCGCTTCGGCATTCACTCATGCTAGAAGCCCAGTCAGTCGAATGCTCTGCCAAGCAGCGTTCATGGCTGCCAGCTCCTGCAACGAAGCTTGACAGGTCATCATCCCGGGCCGTCAAGCATCCATGCATCCGTGATGAGTTCAGCCCCAAAAAACCGAAAGTATTGTAAAGTATAATATAGTAGAGTATAGTATTCTATACTATATCATATTCTGTTATATTAATCTAAAGCCTGGCTGGCCCCCTCCTTGAGGATCTTGCAGCAGCTCTCTTGGACGTCTGCGGAGGCGGAACAGCGCCGCATCGCCTGAAGAGTGGTGTTTCTGCAAGCTTCGTTTGAACCCGTGAGCCTCGTGAGCCCAGCAGCCTCACATGGGACCCTGCCAAGATGCTTCGTTTAGATTTTCGACTCTCTACGTTACAACTTAAACCACTTGAGGAACTCGAGTACAGTAGCACCTAACAAAGCCACGCCTCCAGCAACGTCGGTATGCCGCCGCAAGCAAAGATCAAGGATCGGCCTCCCACCGCTTTCGGGTGTCAGGGGCTTCAGGTTACTTAGAGTTTAGCAACCAGCATTATGGCGTGTTTGATGTACCCACTGGTGCAACTTATGAAGTTCAAAAAACAATGAGTGTACATCATGAGCACGAATCTGTTTAGACTTGCCTACACAATTGCGTATGCAGGGCAAGTGGGAGACCTGAAATATGTGTGTGTGTGTGTTTGTGCGTGCGTGTGTGTGTGTGTGTCGCCATACATAATGGAATCACTTTGCGCAGCTTGTACCGTAAAGTCCAGTGCAATGTACTGTACAAGGCTGCATCGCTATCCCATATAATGTGCATACGTGCATGCACATGTGTTCCTTCAGTAAAGAGCTTATGGTAAGGCTGTGTAATTATACCTCAGCAACGGTAGTCAAGCCTACCTGCTGCTGATCTTGCCACAAACTGTCGACACTGGGTTTTTCTGCTGCCATTGTTGCAGCTGCCACCGGGTCCTATCCTCCTGCTCCTACTACTTCTGATGCTACGACTACTACCACCACCGTACTGCGAAGCATAAACTGACAACAATTGCTGCTACGGCAAAAGGTACTATTGCCACTACTGCTACTAATAATCGTATTAATATAAATAGTAATTTAACTAGTACTAGTAGTACTACCACTACCACTACCACCACCACTACCGCTACCGCTACCGCTACCGCTACCACTACGAGTACTGGTACTAGTACTAGTACTACTACTAGCACTAGTAGTAGTAGTAGTACTACTACTACTACTGCTACTACTGCTAGTACCACTACTTACGACGACTACCACCACCACCACCACTACTACTACTGCTACACTGCTACTACTACTGCTGCTCCTACTCCTACTCCTACTCCTACTCCTACTCCTACTCCTACTAGTACTACTAGTACTACTAGTACTACTAGTACTACTAGTACTACTAGTACTACTAGTACTACTAGTACTACTAGTACTACTACTGCTACTACTACTACTACTCCTGCTACTACTACTGCTTCCTACTAC
Source organism: Symbiodinium sp. clade A Y106 (assembly GCA_003297005.1). NCBI lineage: Eukaryota > Dinophyceae > Suessiales > Symbiodiniaceae > Symbiodinium > Symbiodinium sp. clade A. Next base: position 17,955 of record BGNK01005103.1, on the reverse strand, counting down.
TACTACTACTGCTGCTCCTACTACTACTCCTCCTACTACTACTACTCGAACTGGAACTAGAACTCGAATTCGAACTCGAACTGGAACTACAACTAGTACTCGTAACTAGTACTGTTACTAGTACTAGTACCTCTACTGCCACGACTACTAGTACCTCTACCACTACTATTGCTTTACTACTATTACTATTACTATTACGATTACCACTACTGTTACTCGTACTACTACTGTTACTATTGCTACTGCTACTGCTACTGCTATTGCTATTAATTACTACTATTACGACGATGACCATTAATTACTACTACGTACCACTCCTACTTCTACTACTACTACTACGATGATGATTAAATACTCCTGCTACCGCTGAGCATATTCTGCTGCTGCAAGCAGCAGCAGCAGCAGCCTCAACAGCCTCAGCAGCGGCACTGCAGCAACAGCAACAGCAACCTCAACAACAGCAGCTGCATGCACGCATGTACGCACGCTTACACGTACGAGCACAAACAAACAAAGAGCCGCGCATGTGTACTATATGTCCAGGGTTCTCACACGCATGCTCGCTGAGCGTGTCGGGGTTTGGTCGAAGCAACCCTTTCCCACAAAGCTCCAAGCGGAAACGATAAGATGTGGCAGGCTTATGACCCTTCTGACTTCTTTAAGAGTTCGTCTAAATGTACCCTACCCGGTCCTAGCATAGAGGGAGGCCTGAAGTCAGGGGAGAGTCGGGGATGAACCGGACCACTCACCTGAAGTCTCTCTCGCGACGACGTTGGCGAGGATGGCGCAAACTGCTCTTGCAATCGCAGGGTCCTGCATGGGTTCTAGCGATTTAGGGCAGCACGCAACGAACACCTGTTACCACAAAGGGTGCTCGTGGCGGAAAGGGAAGAGCCGAAGTGCCTATCCAGCCAGAGGACGGGCATCTGTTGGAGTGACACTCTTCCGTGGGAATTGCCTTCAAATTGTTGAGTCTGCGAGCAGGTGTGGCGCAAGAGCTCGTGACCCCATCTCGACTTGAACAGATCATGCTCGTCGACAACACCACTGCGTCATTACCAATCCGGGACTCGAAAGAGTTTTTGGCGCACGGAGAGCTGCCAGTAAAGCACGACGATAAACAACTAGTAACTACACGATAAAGATGTATGAGGGCCGTTTGTTTCTGTCTCGACTGATAAACCCAATAAATTGCTAAAATGCTGACAACCCGTCCTCGATCCACCTCCGGAGGCATTCCAGGCAGCACTGAACGCCCTGTGCATGGAAGCAAGCATTCTGTCACTGAAACTAGGCGAGATGGTGGCTGGTTGCCCAAGCAAGAAACCACTAAATAGGCAAGACAATCCTGCGAGTCGTTGGGGCTCCGTTGAACCGTTCAGTTGCCGAGCTGCATGTATCGCTTTGCTTGAGTGCTCCCCTGGAATTGATTTGCTTCTGCAATCCCACGCCGTGATTTACGCAGTGTTGCGGGATTCAGATTTGTCATGCTTGGATGACGGTGGCGGTGGCAATGGGCGTGGCAGTGGCAGTGGGAGTGGCAGTGGCAGCGGGAGTGGCAGCGGGAGCAGCAGCAGCGACGATAGTAGTCGGAGAAGATTTAGTAGCAGCATCAGCAGCACCAAAAGTGGAGGCTACTTTGGTTGCAGGGCAGGGCATGCCGTTTCATATTGGTCAGTTTGGTCATGTTGCCTGCTACTACTTGTACCACTTGCCCACCAAAATGACCCCCGCACCCTCCCCCCCCAGTGGTGCAAGTGGTGCAAAAAAGACCAACCAACACGACTGGTCATTTTGCCCCCTGACAAAAACAAAATTACAAAAACGACAGTCATTCTGCCGACGACCAAACTCGCGAAAAAGACCAGAACACACACAAACAAAAAACAACAAAATGACCACAACGACCCATACTAAAAGCGGTTCTGCATCGCCCGTACAGTGTAGTAGTAGTAGTAGTCGTAGTAGTAGTAGTAGTCGTTATTGTTGTTGTTGTGGTTGTAGTGGTAGTAGTGGTAGCAGTAGTAGTAGTAGTAGTAGTAGTAGTAGCAGTAGTAGTAGCAGTAGCAGTACCAGCAGTCGTCGTGGTAGTAGTAGTGTGGTGTAGTAGTAGTCGTCAGTAGTAGTAGTAGTAGCAGTAGTAGTAGTAGTAGTAGCAGAGGTAGTAGTAGTAGTAGTAGTAGTAGCAGTAGTAGCAGTAGTAGTAGTAGTAGTAGAAGTAGTAGAAGTAGTAGTAGGAGTAGTAGTAGGGAGCAACAGCAGGAGAAGGAGCAGGAGCAGGAGCAGCAGTAGTGGTCGTTGGCTCTGCTGGTTTGTTACTGTAGTAGATTTCGTAGTGAGATAACCGACAATGTATCGGTGCTGACAGCGACTAACTGCCGATATTAAGAAACTTGTCTTGTTATCATACCACCACCACGACCACCGCCGCCACCGCCACCGCCACCATCACGATGATGATTATGCCTTGCAATGATCGTAGGGCCTCCGACTCCAGGAAAACGGCCGAGTAGCCGGAATCTCGAGTCAGCAGCCTGCAGCTTGGCTTTGGTTCAATGTTTGAGAAGGATTGCAGCGGATTGAGTCTGCGAGGGCTGAATTATCGGTGCTGTTAATGATTTAGGGCGGAGGGCTTTGGGCTTTGAGCTGCCTTCGAAGGGCTCAGACTGTTGAAGAACTTTGGATGTCGGATTTGGGGCACTGCCTGGTGGTGCTGTGGGCCCATCTTGACCCTGAGCCCACAAGGGCCAAACACAAGATCAAGGACCCCGGCAGTTCGATTGCCAGGAGGACCGGGAGGACGGCCACGACTGCTTTTGTGCTGCTTTGTTGGAGCACCTGGAACTTTGGACACGCATGGAGGCCTCTATCTCAAATCCGGACCACGCACACGCCACGGCAGTTGATTCAGCCCTCGCCTCTTTCAAAGCCTGCATGGGCTTCTCGATGCTGCCGGCCTTCAAAGGATTGCCCGATGGCCGGGCTCGCTTATCCCTTGTGAATTGCCACCGCAGTGTTGGAGCAGGCACTGGAGCTATGTTCTACCATGTTCAGAACTGGCCTCGGGCGGTTCCGATGGTGACGGCGAAGCCTCATCGGTGTCCATACCAGCGGAAGCATCCACAATGTTCATCCACGCCTCGAGTGGACCTGATACACGAGTGTCGAACGTTTGGTGCGGTATTTTCTCCAGCAGGCACCAGGCCAGGGTTCAGATCTGCCAGGTAGAGCCTTCCATGGGCTGGTACCCCTAGACTATCTTGTATCTCGGATCTCAACGTCTGCTTGAGCGTTCCCTGTTGCCGTTAGGGCAGCAGGTGAAGGAGCCGTGAACTGCCTAAAGCCTGGCAGAACCTTACCCGCAGAGTCAGCCAACAGTGCAGGTGCTTTCCAGCAAACGCGGTACTTACAGTCCGGTTCTTAGCAAGTAGGTTGCACCTTCACAAGTCTCTGAAAACTCTTACGTAGACCCAGACGCAACAAACTGTACCAGTGGCCTAAGTAGTCAACAACCGACGTTATACAGGCCCCTTCTCTCAGTGGCGGGCATCTTGTCTGGTCGAGAGAGACATCTTGCTGGAGGCTAAGCAGAGGCGATACCTGGGTGTGTGAACAGGGAGAATCGACACTACTACATGTCTGTGCAATTTCAAGGGTGGACGGGAAACCGGCAACATCACGAACCACTTCTTTTGGCCTTTTGCCGGCTAGATCTACGAGTCTTAAGCGGACAACCAGCAAGCAGCACCGTATGCCACCCTGGGTGTGATGAGCCGAAATTCATTTCTGAATACGGCGGTGCCAACGTGGCATTACAGGATTCCTGCCTAGTCTTACTGTGGGGCGACGTGCAACACGGTGCTGAACAGCCGCAAGCGGCGATGCCGCCAATCGCAAATTCGAGCCATAACCCAGATTTCGACCAAACCGGCAGCTAACATCGAAGTCTATCCTTCATACCTCAGCCAACCCCAAACTCATGCTTTCTTCTTGTATATTCTTGTGCAAAGCGCAACAGATCACAAAGTGCACAGCAAGCAGTCCGAAGGCTCACGGAGTCATTTCAACGAAAAGCATTAATATTAATGGAACAGCAACCATAATACTTGCGACAAAAGATGTAACCATGCCTGCAGTGATGATAACAACAACCACAATCATCAACAACACAATCGTCACCCTGAACATTAATTAACTGTTTGGCATATGACCACATTAATATAGCCTAACACTGATATGAACTGACCAATAAATAGACGAACATAATAACATCTAAACAGTTCAATGTGTTAACTCTTTTCGTCTAATATTTCAGTATTGGTTTACTATTAGTTGAAATTTTTGTAGCATCGAAAAATACTTTTTCAACTGTTGTGGCTATCGTCGTGGTGGGGGTGCTGGTGGAAGTAGAGGTAGTAGTAGTAGTAGTAGTAGTAGTAGTAGTAGTAGTAGTAGTAGCGGGTAGTAGTAGTAGTTAGTAGTAGTAGCAGTAGTAGTAGTAGTAGCAGTAGTAGTAGTAGTAGTAGTAGTAGTAGTAGTAGTCGTGGTGGTGGTGGTGGCAGTGGTAACGGGGGGGAGGAGTAGTAGAAGTGGCGATGGTAGTGGCAGTAGTAATGGTAGAAGTAGTGGTAGTCGTGGTCGTGGTGGTGGTGGTGGTGGTAGTAGCGGCAGTAGCAGTAGCAGTGGTGGTAGTAGCAGTAGTAGTAGTACAGTAGTACTAGTAGTAGTAGTAGTAGTAGTAGCAGTAGTAGTAGCAGTAGTAGTAGTAGTAGTAGTGGTTGTTGTTGTAGTCGTGCTGGTGGTGGTGCTAGTGGCAGTGGCAGTGGTAGCCGCAGTGGGAATGGCAGTGGTAGTGGTAGTAGTGGTATTTTTATTGTGTTCTATTCAACGGCACAAGGAAACCGAAGCCGAAGGGCGGAAGGCTTCCTCGCCAGCTTGCGGGAGCGGCCACCGCGGCCCAGATACACACTGGGAACGTCTGTACCTCAAGGGGCTGTTTTCGAATGTAGGTTTTATGGTCAGCGGTGTTGGCTAGAAGTTAACAGGAAGACGGCTTTCGGGTGCCGTGTCTGCGAAGCCAGGACTCCAACCCTGGAACTCTTGGTCTGATATCAAGTTCCCGCCAGGCCACACGTGGCCATGCTTCCCTTGGCAAGGCAAGTTCCTGGGTGGCTTTGCCGGTTCAGTCTCATGCCATGATGAGTGCGTGTGTGTGTTTGTCCCATTGCAAACAGCGTAACACCAGCCTTTGCTACAAATAGTTCTCAGTACAGGTCCGCAAGGGTGGCCATTGGCTTGCCCGTTCTAAGGATTGTTAGGGCTGTTAGGCTGTGAGGGGAGATTCCAATGCAGGTGGGGCAATGAGACCTTCAGCCTTCAACCAACTCGGGCACATAGTTCTGCCTAAGAAAGGACCGTGGAGCAGTGGGAGCTGGAAACGTCGGGTGATAAACGAAACCAACCACTCGTGTCAAAAGAATCACAATCTGGCTCATTGCATCTTACATACCAGCAAACGATTCCACATGTGGAGTGAAGCCCTGCACTCAAATTAAAAACCCTTTTGCATCCTACACTCCAAGTTCTGAACCCGAAAAGCCTGAGTCAAGGTGCTTTTCAGTGCCCGTGCGCTTCGGTGCGGCTTCGACTGCCTTTGCGCCGATGTTCGAGGAGCTTTGTCTTGCGGTACCTGGGCACAGAAACATTTGATCAGACTTCAGATGCATGCATGCCTGCGTTTCTGAGTATGTGGTCGGTTCGTCACAACTCTTTTCGTGCGATCATGCTCGATCATGCTCGCGGACTGCTGGTTTTTTTTTTATGGGGAAAGGCTCTTTGCAATGCCCGCGGTCGTTCATATTGTGGGGTGGAAGTGCTCAGATGCACCGAATACCAAGATGCTTGGTGAGAGCCCAGCCCTTGCAGCCACCGTCTGTAGTCCTCGCGTTTCCTGGGATGGCCAGACTGGCACAAAAAAGCTCAATATTGAACTTGCCACAGCATGGCCACATGCTTCTTGCCATGACGCAGTTCCAAGGACGAGCATGTGGCTATACTCTCATGTAATGTCGGCATTGCACTGCAGCATGATGCAAGGTGTCGGACAAGGCCAGGGTGCCTTCGCAAGCACCGATTGCGTTCCGCGGCGCGGCAGTGTTTCTGAAGCAGGAAATCCACCTGGGCCTGAGCGTGAGCCAGCGCAACAGAGCACTCTCAACATGGAAGCAGTTGCTCCTGCATGTAGGCGGCTTCCTCATACAACACCTCCTCTCTATCTCTCGACATGTCAACGAGGTGCTGCACAAGACCCTGCTCTAACAATCACGCACGCCTCGCTTCCGCCCACATCTGCGGCCAGTGTGGCTGGATCGAGCGGGGGCTCCATCCGCGACATTGCTGGTTCTGCGAACTAGTTAAAACCTACGAGTGTAAACAGCTGCGGATAATGGCAGAATAGATAGAATAGCCGTTGCGCCTTGAAGCCTTTCACTTCACTCGACTCGTGCCCTGAGGACTTCTCCAGCCCCCGATGGCCCATCGAACCCCACACCGGGACACCACAGTACGCAACGATGGCAGCGTGCATCGGATATGCCCTCTAGTATTACATGGGAATGGGAAGTATCAATCATGGTGTTGATACTGCCTAACAGGCTGCATGACTGCACCCATGCGCCTCAGTACGCACTGGTACAGAAGCTTTCGAATGTGTCTGTGTGAGCCGTCCAGCGCACCTCCGTGACCAAGCGAGTCTCCTTCTGCTCCGAGCGAGATTCCTGTCAGGTTCGAGGTTACATAGCCGCTGTCTGCTGGCTCTGAGGAACTTGTATGAAATCCAGCAGCCCTGAAGACCGATTGCTGTTTTTGCTCACTTTCGGGACGTGTGAGTCAACAACTTCTCACGGTTCAAGGCACCGATCAATGGTCACTGCTGGCACCACTGGAAACGTTCGCGGGTGGCAATGTGTCTTCCCGTGCCTACATCTAGCCATGCTGCGGCCTCTCGCTCTGTCAAACCAGTCCCAGTGCGAATCTGACAGGTGACTTGGTAGCTACTGCTTTAGTGATCTTTTGCTGTAGGTATTTTCTAGAGCGTTCACGCGAAAGCTCCATGCCCCCCAAAAGCCAGCAAGCGGCCTCGTTGAAGCTCTTCAGGGAGTTCGCAGAGGTTTGCCGAGACAAGTTCGGGCTATCTGGCGAACGATTGATCAGCTCGAGGGTTTCGAGGACAGGAAAGCACAACAAAGCAGCTAACATCCGTCCGCGGGTGTGCGAAGGACACATCAACACTCCTGGGTCTGTTGCCGGGGCAAACTGAAAGCAGAACCGTAAATCCTTAAATCCAGTTCCCACAGCTAAACACCTCAGAGCTCCTGCAACAGAAATAGGAAAGGCAGAGCATGACAGCTGGCCCTCCAAAAACATGCCGCTGTGGCCGGTTTGGATTTCAAGCCTCACAGATTCATTCACCCATCCAGAACGTGCCGAACAAAACAAAATGTCTTAATTTCTAAGCACTCTTCTTATGCCGTCTGCTACATTTCAACTAGGGCACACGCCCGAAACCTCCACAGGTGCTTCCACTGCTGGTATCCCCGATTCACGATGACTCCCGAGCTAAACTCTTTGCAGAGAGCACTTCTGATGCAAAGCACCCGCGAGCCTCGGTCGCTCAGGTGCTGGATGCGGCTGCCTGAGTGCCGGATGCATGGATCTCTGGGTTTGGAGCTACGCATTATGTATCCGTAACTATGAACAAGGATAAATATCAAATATCTACTGAGCTACTCGTGTGCATGTATATTTCTCCGTAGACAGCTCTAACTATGAATGGCTCCAACTGAATAGGCCTTGGCCTGCAGGTCGTCATCTGGCATGTAACGTAGAAGATATCTCGATCTTTGTTGGTGTTCTCTATACTATAGATGTATTGTGGTAAAGAACATACTTGCACTGTGTAGACAGCAGTATACGGTATGGTGCGATGCAGTATCTATTTTAAGGTGTTTCGGAAACAAGTTCTGGCAGGATCTCTGCATCGCTCCGGCCGGCCTCTACAGTCTGTTCGTATACGCAACAGATGCATGCATTCCATGACGCTGGAAGTCCTGGCCCCCGGCGGTGCAGTCTGCGCCTGAAGTTCTGCCTGCACCTCAGACTATCTCAGACTCTGGAGGGATGGGACAGGGCAAAATACACCGTCTATCTATCCTATCTATCATATCTATCCTGTCTATCCTACCTATGCATCTACTTTGGGTGCTTCGCAACTTCCAAGGCTCGTGCTGGTGCTTACAATGCAGGTGCTCTAGTGCGGCTTAGCATCAATCCTAAACCTTACGAGCCGACCACCGGAACCCTAAGGCGTAAAGCTCCAGCAAGAACCTTATCGGTACCACTGAGCTCCGTGCATCCCGCACGGAGTCTCGAACTTCGCCCGTGAGAGAGGATCTCGCAGCGGAAGCTAATGCGAGGGAAAGCTTCTATACCAACCAGTAATAATCACAATAATAAAAGACCTGCCGCGATCCAGCCTTTTCCCCTTAGGCTGATATTTTCCTGGTGCTCTGGAGACAATACTCAGACTCTGATCATAGCTGTGAGGAGTCCTCCAGGGTATAGGTAAAGGAAGACATAGCTTAAAGACAGCTCACGCAAGCGAAATAGCAACAGGTGCCCTGCCGTGGTTAGAAAACACTGCACGCTATACTAGTGATAAGAAAACAAGGAAGCTCATGCAACTGACAAGAGGGTTCCACGCAAAACTTATATATATATATAACACATGATAATACCATCGCCGAGATAACAGCATTGATAAAGCAAGCAAGGACGTTCGCCTGCTGCTGTGGCTGTGCAGGTTCAGCCGCTTTGCCTTCGTGAAACACAGCAGAGATACCCTTAACTTTCGAGATCCCGGGTTGAGTTTTCGGAAACACCACGATTCATTAGTCTTGCCCCTCGTTTCATGAAAGTCTTGGCGACAGACAGGATATCCCCGCAGTCTGCTGTTTGGAATGCTGACGGACTAGTGCTTGCCGCAGTAATGTTCGTCCATGCTTGTCACCTGCATCGTCTCGCACCCGATAGACCGATGCAAAGGCCAAGTCAAGGGTTCAATTGCTCCGGGGCTGAGATTTGGATAGCCTGATTCTCCCACTCGTTCGCTTACCAAACGAATTATCACTACCTGCTGCTATACTGCCACCACGGCCACTGCTACCATCACCATTATGAGCACTACGGCTTCAGTACAAGTGAAATCTATTTCAACCGAAATACTCCAAATCTGGCTCTATGTCTCCATATCTGCATGCGCATGTCTCTTAAAATCTCTACATATGTATATGTATATATATATATATGTGTACATATATTGTATGGATATACATATATACAAAAATAATTATGTGTCTTATATATATATGTCGATGTAGACAATCGGTATATATGTACTTGTGTATCTACTCGTGTTTGTATGTGTATACTGTATATATATATATACATACATATATATATATATATATATATATATATTCTATGTACCTCATGTACATCTACTACTAGTTGTTTCATTTTCATTAGTTTGGGCCCAGCGGCACTTGAGTAGACCAGCCAAGCGAAGAACACAGAGAACAGCCATCTCGCATCCTTAGCATCTCTCGTGCAAGGCCAACGTTTAGGGCCAGTGTACACTTGAAGGTGTCGACGATAGTGGCATTTACTGATCTTGCACTGCACCGTATGCATGCATGAGTCCTGCGTGGGGAGGAAGTGCCATGCCAGCGACTCTGTCCTGAAGAGAGGCTAGAAAGGATGTAGACTTCAAGGGCCCGATGGCCTTGCAAGCGGCTTGGATGTGGAAAGAAGCTACCCTGTCAGATGTCCAACGAAATGTTGGGGATGCTTTCCTGGGAAGGGCTCTTGGTCTCGAATCTTCGCCGGTCGAACGGAGTCGTCGATTATTACTGCTATTCCACCAAGTCCAGAAGAACCACGACTCCTCTTGTGCGCACGGTCATTATGATCGGCCACTCGTTCACACAGCATATGGTCACATCCAGGCGCCACTTGTCGCGCACCTGCGCGTGTGACCAGTGTAGAGGCGCCAGAGTCGGAAGGCCCTTGGCGAGGAGCAGTGGAAGCAGCAGTAGTAGTAGTAGAAGTAGCAGTAGTAGTAGGCAGTGGCAGTAGGCAGTGGCAGTGGCCGGGGCAGTGGCAGTGGCAGTGGCAGTGGCAGAGGCAGCGGCAGCGGCAGCAGCAGCAGTACTGGCAGCTTGAGAAGCAGTAGCAGTAGCGACTGTCACGCTCACCCATGCTACCATCAAAAATTGATTATTCCCATCTGGCAAACCAGCACGTTGGCCATCATTGCCACGATTGCATTGAGGCTACCGTGACCACGGAAAATGAAACAGTTTGTGATCGTCATCTCAGGGATTGAAAGCGGTTATCGCCGTCGCCTTCTTTGCCATTACCGTCATCCTCACGTCGACGCCAACAACGCTGCTAACAAAACCAGCGGCAGCAGCTAGGTGTTCAGAATCACCATCACGAAAAAAACCATTCATCAATAGAAAGGCCATCATGGTCTCATCGTCGACACCATCCCACCATCGTCAGCATAACTACCATCATCATGCTACGAGTAGCAACGTCAGCATGGTCGCGATCGTGTGATCCACACGACTCATGACTTTAGCACGACCACACTCCTTTGCCAATTTAACAGTGCATGTCAGTGAAGTAAGTCCGCAGCAGTTTGAGCACGTCTGCGCCTAACGGGCAGAGGCAACTCACGACTCCGAGTTCTACCAGTCAGTACCAGTCTACACCATCCACACATGGATAGAGATCTCCAAAAGGCACCCAGTCTCCAACTACCCGTTTGCCTGCTTTTGAGCAAATGACTTGGCTTCACTCTGCAAAACGGCTAGCTTTCCACTGCGATCTTGCTAGGGAGTACAATGGTTCAAAATCTGGAGGCACTTTTGTCTGACATTGCTGTTTCGATTGTCTTGCTTGTGTACCAGTCTCGATGCTTTGCGGGTGCCTTGATTCGTGTGGCATATGTTGTTGGAACTCTGGTGTTTCGTCTCGCTTTGACTCACAGCGACCGATGCCATCAAGCACATTTTCAGGATCCTCTTGACACTCCATGCATGTAACAGCAGCAGGTTGGTGTCTGGCACTTCAAGAGCACGCACCTATTCAACGGTATTCAACGTTCTACCCCGGCCTCCCATAACGAAGCCAGCGGTGCTCAAAGCCAGGGAGCCCCGAGTCAGGCGCCCCAGGACCTGCACTGCGCTGCAGAGGTTTTAAGAGGCTAAGAAGCTCGGTGACAGAACCAGGTCTGTTCAGCTATATATAATATATGTATATATGTATGTGTATATATTAGGGGCTTCTTCTAACAGTAACTCTTTACACGGTTCTTGAACAGTTAAATGGGTGATAACTGAACAGTTAGTTTGGTGGTAGTTGAACAGTTATTGGTGGTAGCTGAACAAGTAATTTGGTGGTAGTTGAACAGTTAATTGGTGGTAGCTGAGCAGTTAATTTGGTGGTAGTTGAACAGTTAATTGGGTGTTAGCTGAGCAGTTAATTGGTGGTAGTTGAACAGTTAATTTGGTGGTAGTTGAACACGTACTTGGTGGTAGCTGAACAGTTAATTTGGTGGAGTTAGGGGCCCGGTTAACTGTACAGCTANGGGGGCTCGTAGCTGAACAGTTAACCGGGCCCTTAACTGTTCAGCTACGACCCCCCAAACCAGGCCTTGGGGGCCCGTAGCTGAACAGTTAACCGGGCCCTTAACTGTTCAGAAGCGACCCCCCAAACCAGGCCTTGAGTGGTCGTAGCTGAACGTTCAATATCCCAGAATTAAGTGTTCAATTTCCCAGAATTAGGTGTTCAATATCCCAGAAATAAGTGTTCAATAATCACAGAAATAAGTGTTCAATAACCACAGGATTAAGTGTTCAATATCCCAGAATTAAGTGTTCAATATCCCAGAACTAAGTGTTCAATATCCCAGCATTAAGTGTTCAATATCCCAGAATTAAGTGTTCAATATCCCAGAATTAAGTGTTCAATAACTCAAAATTAAGTGTTCAATAACCTATTAGTATGTCTACCCTTCTACCAAGCTCTTATCTTGTAAAGAGAGCCCTCGATTTACTGTTAGAGGCAACGTCTAATGTATATATATATATATATTATATATTATCCTGGCCCAACTGTCTGTCAGTCGTCAAGGAAGCTTGGGGTGAAAATGCCTTGGGTTTGAGCCTTGCGGCTGGGACGTTCTGACAGGCTGCGCCTTAGCCGCGTCTCCCTCGATTGTTCTTTACAGAGTGTCCCGGCTGCTCGAAGGTGCCTAGAAGGAATCAGGATTTGATCGGCTTTAGGGTGTCCAATAAACAACGTCGAGATTCTCCTGAACCCTAGCCCTGGAGCTGGCCAGGCAAGCATTGGCTGAAGCCTTTTCCATCTCGCAGGTCTGCTTCATCTGCGCCTGGCTGGACATGGCATCCACTCATTGACGAATCGTGAATGCTGTATAAGTTCTACTGGTTTCTCGTGTCATTTTTGATGCTTGGCTCGGGCGGACTACAACTCCACCCGTCGTCTCAATCATCTGAAAACGATAGCCGATCCAATGTGGCCTCAATCTGGGAGGCCAGCACGTGAAAATCACACGACTTTCATTCTGAGGCCGGTAGATTAGGAGTCCAAGCGCTTGCAAGATCTCTGGGCAAACGTCACTTCCTTGCAAAAGCTGCCGCCAAACGAATTACGTACTAGCGTAGCTAGGCCGGCTGGAAGCTTTTCTTCAACCGATTAGGGTTGTGGGTTAAGGCCAAACCCTACAGTTACTGTTCTTCGTTTCGTGATATGCATCACCTGGCCTCTGCCCTGGCGGCACACGGTGTCAATCCCCCCACTCGTACATCCTTCCCTGTTGAGAGCACTGGTGTCCTTACAGAATCCAAGACAGAAGCTCTGATTCTGAGATTCTAAGCCACCAGAAAAGCGCGCCAAGCACACTTAGACACTCTTAGAAACACAGATTCCAAGCCCCACCTGCCAGAGGTAGAAGAACCTCAGAGGACACCACAACTGCAGCTCAAGAGCCAGGCATAGCGTACTACTGACTATTGTCATTTATTATAACTACGGATATGATTTACATTATTGTTGTTATTAGTCTATTATTATCAGTAGTACTAGTCACTAGTCGTAGTAGTAGTAGTAGTAGCAGCAGGAATAGTAGTGGTAGTAGTAGTGTTATTATGATTGTGGTTGTTATTGATTGTAGAATGTAGACCCCTGGTTTGCATTGCCAAAACTTATTCTTTGGGCCATCATAGTCGGATCCGTAAAATTTCATCCCTTTGAATGAATAGGTGGTTGTTGAGCCGTGTGCACATATCGGCATTCACCCCTGATGTTTCGTGGTGATGCTATCACAAGCTCTGTAGGCATAATCTGGTGATGCAGGAACTGGCAGATCTGAGAACCTTGTAAACTGTAAACCCTGAGATTCCTGAACTGCTGCAGGGCTGCTCCGCAAGATCGTAGGGTCGTGCTCGGTCGGCCACGCGCCGGACAGCAAAGCGTTTCGTGCTGTGATCCTCAAGTATTGGATTCAACATCTGATAGCCAGAAAGGACAGGCCACCTGAAAGTCTTAGGGGATGAGGGGCAGCGGCCCCGCACCCGAGCAGCTGAGCTTGATGAGTTGTCGCATCCCAGAATGAAGCCAGGAGCTTCTGGACAAGAAGCCCCGCAAGCCCCTAAACCCCCAAACCCGCCTAAACCCGCCCTCCGCCCTCCTAAACCCTAGCCGCCCTAGCCCAAGGCCAACTTTCCAGGTCCTGGAGCTGCCGCAACCAGCCTGGGATGCTCTTTCTCTCCGGCGGCCCTTCAAAGGCGCAAGGCATGGCCTTTCAACTTGAGTCCCCAGGTATTAATAATGATAATATCTTAGATTTATTGAATAATAACGATAGGATACTAAATAATATAGCTACATTTTGCCACCAAGAAAAGACCCACCAAATCTCCAGGCAAAGCTGAAAGGCCAGCCAGGGGACCACAGAAAGCAGTGAAGCGTAGCCAACGGTTTTCGGAGGCCTGTCAGGCACTGCGATGTGGCGACTGGCGCAGAATTCCAAGGAGATCCTACGATTGCGAAATCCCTTTGGGCAGACGACAAAACGAGGAGGACGACTGCGGGACAAATACTTATGTTTTCGGTTCATATAAGGAACATCACATTTACTACGACAAGTTCAACTGCCGTTACAAGTTCAAAAAGAACAAAGAGCGACAGCAGCTACGGACCTACTGCAGTCGAGTTGCCAGAAACAAACTTGATGAACCATCCTGGATCTCCAAACAATGTGGCAGCTGCAACGGCAAGAAGTACGACTTTTTGTGTGGACAGCCATCGATCCGCGGCCAGTCCGAGACCAGGAACTCCTTACACGCCTTAGCTTGGACTCTAGATTCAATCTAAACCCTCTGCCCGGCCATCGATCCGCAGCCGGCATCTGTACACAGGTCGAAAGAGGTGTTAGCTGCAGGTCTTTGAACATGGACGGGTTTGTCCCACCATCTGTACAACAAAATACAACAAGACCAAGTCAGCAAATTGCTAGCAGGTGTCATGCAAGATTCCTAGACCTGAGGGATACTTTACTTCTCATGAGTCGCTTGCATCATCCTGCATCGATTCTGCATCTGCCTGGTGCGGCGCAGAAAGCCGGAGTGGCAGCATGATACCGTCACACCAGAGTGGCCCTCCTGGGCGTGGGAACACATGGAAGGCCAAGTTCTCTGGGGATGGTGCTGCACTCCCACCTTCACAACTGGCCACCATCTTGTAGCCCGGGATGCCTTCAAGTCGGAAATGGAGCAACATCGAAGCCAAGAAGGTCTTGGCTTCGAAGAGAGCAAACTGACTTCCGATGCAAGCACGAGTGGCGAAGCCCCACGGATGATAGGCATTGGGATGTCGCTGCCTCACCGCCTCTGGAGAAAAGCGATCTGGATTGAAGCTCAAGGGGTCTCCAAACTCACCACCCCAGTACTCTGGGTTCGTATGCAGGCCACGGGTCACCAAGTTGATCCTCTCACCCTGGTAGACCCGATGGCCTCCCAGCAGTGTATCATAGGCCACGTCACGAGTGATGGACGTCACAGGGCTGTAAAGCCGCAGAGCCTCGCGAAAACACTGCTCTACAAACTGCAGCTTGGGCACGTCGTCCACAGAAGGCTCGGCACGGCCCTGCAACACCTGCCTGACCTCCTCCAAAGCTCGTTCTTCGTAGACGGGATTTTCAGCCAGAAGCTGCAGTGTGAATCCAAGGGTAGCTGCAGTGGTCTCGTGCCCGGCAATCATCAAGTTCACGATATGTCCATAGAGAGCGCCGAACCGAACATGTTTGCCATCTGCACCTGAGTCGTTCAGCATCGTGGCAATGATGGAGTTGTCACCCAGCTCACCTCTGCGTGTGGCCTCGACGAGATTCTCCACCTGCCTTTGCATCTCCTTCTTGCTGGCTTGGTACCTCTGTTGAAGCTTACCTTCTGCATCGAAGAAGGGCAGGAAGCGCTTCAGGCCATACTCAGTCTGAGCCGTGATGCTTCCGATGGAAACCCCCAGGCCAAAGCGGAAGGTCTCCACAAACTTGTGGGGCGCCTGCTTTGCGCCCAAACGTTCCACATTCTGCATGTCCATTCCCATGCTGCAGGAGACCACCGCATCTGCTGTCATGGCCGTCAGCCATTCATTCACATCTTCAACCAGCTGCCCAGCTTCAAACTTCGACCACTCTCCCACGAAGGCCCGTGTCTTGGCCAAGATCTGGGGTGCGAAGCTCTTCACCTTGATTTGGTTGAAGCCGCGAGGCAGCAGACTGTGGCCTGTCTTCCAGTCCTCTGACTGCTCGCTGCTGGTGAACAGTCCATTAGCCGTGAAGTCCTTCGGAGCAGGAAGCAAGCAAGACGACCACCAGAGGAAGAAGATGATGTTGCGATGGCAAGAAGACCATGATAGCCATGATGATGTTGCTGGTGAGGATGAGCATGAGGATTGATGGGGAGACGATGATTATGGCGATGGCGACGGCAGGACCAACGGTTTTGATGACGGTGACTGACACCAATCAGGATCAGACTGCGGCCTCGACAGCGATGGGGAGGGCTACACTATATTGCTCGTGGGGTGGTCTCCGAAAAAGATGCCGACGACGAAACTGGCAACGTAGTAGGTGAATAAGAATTAAGAAGACGAAGACTCCAATCACAAAAGCGACGACAAATGAAGATGACAGTGACCGCAGTCATGACGATGATGATGATGATGATGATGATAAAGATGAGGCTGATGATAAGGCTGGTGATGATGATGACTGGAGCTTCGGAGTTGTCGAGGCCGCGCCAATAGTTGAGGGTGCTTGGAGTGTGGCGGCACGATAAGGGCGACAAAGAGTAGTCCATGGCTGGGCGAGCCTAACGCTTGGTAGCGTGATGCTTCATCCGCACGACAATGCCTAGACTCTACAGCAGAAGCCGCGCCTGCAAGCCGACCTCAACATCCCGGTTCCAAAGTTTGGGGAAATCTGCTGTTCTTGACACCATCTCTTGGACGATGCTGGCATCGGCAGTCATGGTCTCGGTGTATTGAGCATCTTCGTGCAAGACAGAGGCGCCGAACCCCCCGACTGTCTGCTTTTGACCTGTGTGACTTCGAACAGTGGAACCATAGGGATACTCGCCACTTGGGGGAAACACGTTTTGGGCGAAGTTATACTCCAGAATCGGAGAAGGTCCATTGTTCTGGTAGCCGGTGCCCAAGACCGGTAAGCAAACGCCACACATGGGGAAGGCTTTGGGCCCCTCTGGCACCTCTGCAGGAGAGGGTGGCCCCTTTGCAAAGATCAACTGAATCACCTGTAGATGCTCTGGCGGCAGAGCTGAAAGCAGAAGATCCAGGCTCCCAACTTCCAGCAGGCGATCCCCGAGCTTCACACAAGCTCCATCCGCCGTCTTCCGTTGCACGGGATAGAACCCAAACTTCTCCATGTCTTCTGGAAGCTGGCTTTTGCCCAAAGCCACGAGGGTGGCTTGATGCAAGTCTGGTACCTTCGCAGTTTTGGGCAGCTTCACCAACTGCCACACTGCACCGGATGGGATCTCGGAGCAATGCACGGCAAGGTGGTACTCAAAAGGGCACGAAGCAGCACGTCGTGCGGACTCCTTCCTTGGCAGGTAGATCATGCATGTTATGTTCTCCTTCCTATTGCGGTTGTCGTAGTCGTCGTGGTAGTAGTAGTAGTAGTCGTCGTCGTCGTCGCAGTAGTAGTAGTAGTAGTGGTAGTAGTAGTAGTAGTAGTAGTAGTAGCATAAACAAATTCACCCATAACTAAAACTAAATAAGATTACACTACACCATACTATACTATGCTATACTATACTAGACAAAACTATACTACACTCTCCACTACACTGCACTGTACTCCGACTAGACTAGACTCGACTGTCCACACCATCCCATACTATACAATACTGCGCTATAATGTGCTATACTTTACTAGACGATACTACACGCTACTTTTCTGTTCTACATTTTGCGACACGAAACCGACTGGACTTGCAAGAGATACTTTACCCACACTCCTAACATGACCGCTCGCAAAGCTCACTGATCTGCAGCATGCGAACGCGCAAACGAACATGTTTTGCGCTCTGGCATGGGGTCGAGCGACAACTCACACAGACATAACAAAGCGAGTCGACCGACCCGACCCAGACCGAACGAACGAGATCTACTTCGCGTACGTCATCGTCCGATCGCGAGAGCGAGCGAATCTGCGATCAATAACCTTTCCCAGGAATCGATCACAAACTCACGACTCGATCGAATCTTCCCGACCGATCAAAGTCG
>BGNK01005102.1:0-42467 GCA_003297005.1 Symbiodinium sp. clade A Y106 | reverse complement strand
CCCCCACCCCACCCCATGGTATCCCCCCTTGTAGTTGTCTTGTTTGGGCTTGTTGCTTTCCCCGTTTGGTCTTGTTTGTCCTCGTCCCCTCCCCCGCCTGTGGGGCCTGTGGTCTTTTTGGTTGGCCCCCCTTGCGGGGGGCAGTGTGTTCTACGGAAGGTATGGTTGCTGCCGCTTGTTAGTAGTAATGTCATCCGTTACGTGCCTTGTCCCCTCCCCCCCCTGTGGGGTGGTGCCTGTGGTCGTTTTGGTTCGCCCCGATCCCGTGTCAGGTCCTTCGCCACAGCATCTGAAAGCAGCAAAGGGCCCCTTCCCACTTCACGAGAAAGAAAACAGCTACGGATGCCTTTTAGTCGACAATAAGAGAGTGGAAAATCCTTGTCATCCCCTTTTCCTCTTCAAGGGATAGAAGAGAGATAACTCTCAAGAAACGAGGACGAAGCTCCGTAAGCTTCAAAAGAAGAGTTTCGTCCTCCCCTCAGCTTTCAACAAGACATGAACAGCCCTCTACCTCATCCTATGAAACAAGAAAAGAGCCCCCAGCAGGTTTCTTTTGGCAAAAGAAAACTTTTCTAGAAACGACGTTCTGTACATCTTGGTAAGTCTTCATTCCATCTGAAGCGGAATGAAAGGCTTCCATTCCTAGCACGGGAGAACAAAGCTCCGCCCGCCTACAGAAAGAAGAAAAGAAGTTCATGTCTTGCCGATGACGAGGTACATGAGCTCTATTCTCTGTTCGTTTTGAAACTGAAGGAGCTGCGTCTTCTTCGGCTAGGAGCGAACTCCCTTCAATTCCATATTCTTGCATGCACTTATACAGTCAGGCGAGGTTAGTCCACTTGCTCTGCATGGACACATCGCCAGCACCAGGTAGGGTGGAGTCGTTTCGTGGCGGTGAGCAATGCGCCACGGCCTTGGCAGCAAGTGTCGGCGGAAGCACCGGCTCAGAGTGCAGGAGTTTGTTTGACGCCTCCTCTCACACCTTCGAACACGGCCGGATGCAATAGCTGTTCATTTGTTCAAGGTGATTACCAGCCTCGACTTCTGGCGACGCTGTGCCGTAGAGCGGTGCTTGCCCAAAGCTCGGATCGGGCAGATTCTGGACCGTGGCCTTCAGAGGCCACACCGTAAGCGTAGAAATCTGCAAGGGGAGCTTCGGGTGCTAAAACGGAAGTACTGGCAAAGATGGTGTGACCAGGGCTCGTTCCATCCCAGACATCAACGAGATGCTTATGAATTCAGCCAGAGGCTCCGATGGATTCTCGAGCGCACTGCTTTGCTAATTTCTAGGAGCTGCCGAGGTCTGGCATTACTCTGCATTGAAGTTCGCATGCACATCCTTTTTCGTGGCAAACTAAGGAAGGAGCTGCTGTTGGCTTCCCAACCTGCTGGCCCGCTATGTGACTTCCAAAGAGCCGCATGGCTCAACATGCTGGGCAAGGCCACGGATGATACCACGCAGGGGCTGCATATGGCTGCATGATCTCATCTATGCCTGAAAGAGTTTGGGTTCCCGTTTGTCTTTTGAGGAAGCCGTTCGTGCCAACATCTCCGAGCAACGGAAAAGTTTCCGCTGTCCCCTTGTAGCATATTGAGCCCTGGCCTGCAGCTAGTTTGGTTTTGCGTGCTGAAACATGGGCGGCGTCAAGCCTTCGTGTGCAATGTCAAGGAGCGGCTCTGCGCTGCCGTTCGCGGGCCTTCCCAAGGAAGACTCGTTTGTTTGCATAGATCCCCGGTCGTGCCGAACCAGCCGCGACCGAATCTGCAAAGGGTAAAACTGCACCAGGGGTCCGTGCGCTACACAGCACTGCTGGAGATGAGCTCTACCTTCCGAAACCGGAAACATTTGACAATTTTCGGAGTCGAAGGTGAAGGTTCTTCCACTGACACCGGGTCATACCGGCTGCACGGCACTACAACACAGAAAGGTACAAAGCATGTCGAGGCCGCCTTGCTGTGCCGGACTTCAAATTATGCCTGAACGTGGTGCATCAGCTAGTTAATGCTAGTTAACTTGACAGGCACGTTGCAACATCAGCGCAGAAGTTGTCGAATCCCATGACTGCAAGCTACAAACGAGAAGAAGCCGTTATGGGCGTGTTTTGAGTCTGTACCAAACTATGGTGACTCGAATCCATGTGACTGTGGCTCATCGTGCCGAACCCTCGAAGCAAATGTTGAGTTCCAGGCCTTGCGCGCAGGTCCAGCTGCGGTCGGCACCCGGCCGGGTCGTCACATTTGGCCGTACAGCCGCATAGCCAAGATTTGCCAACTGAAGCCGTGTAAGGAGGTGAGTATATGTAAATAAAGCCGTTGTGGAACATTCGCAATCGGTTAGCAAAGAAGCGGGCGCTCAGCAGGTGCCAGCGCAAGACAGGGGTTCGAGCCCCCACTGGGGGCAGCACCCGATCTGCTTTGACGGCTGCCGCCCTGGCAAGGCAAGGCTTCTTGGGGCAAGAAGGCCACAGCATGTGCTGGCTTGCACAGACCTTCCTGACAGGCTTGGGCATGCACGACTCTGGCGGCCAAGCTCTTCTACACGGCTTCGAGCAGCAACTGGGGACATGCAGGGATGATCGGCGTTGGAAACTTGCTCTAGCTTCGCTTCTGAGGCTGAAAATAAAGGCAGTGCCATGGAAACAGCGATCATGTTTCGGTTGTCTCCTGCGTTTCGCCATGAGCAGGACGAGAGGCAGGTTCCGGATAATCCTGAAAAAGTGCTGGACACTTAGCCGTGGGGTCTGAAACCTGTTGCAGCGAGATCAGCTTGGATAACGAGCCCTGCTCAGTGATGCGGACGAGTCAAATTCTTCGAACTGTGCACTGTACCCAGCAACATGAAGCCAAGAGACATAGCTATGGTTATAGAATGTTATGGACCATTACCCACGAGATAACGCAAGGTGGCATCTTGCTGACCGTGCAGCAATACTCGAACCACTGACTTGCGTTGATCTTTCCGGCAAAGTGTAGGTTGAATGAAGCTTGTCTTGGCCCATTGAGATGAGCCCGCTGAGACGTCGGACCTGGCGGCATTTATGCAAAGCAAAGCACTCATTCTTAGTTTATCATCTTCTTGAGCGATCTCTGCGGGATCATTATCATGTTTGCAATGACTGTCTTCTTCGCAGAAGTTTTTATTGCGTCATCTCTACCAGATGGACCCCGGCTTAGCCATCTTGCAAGTCCTATACGCTATA
Source organism: Symbiodinium sp. clade A Y106 (assembly GCA_003297005.1). NCBI lineage: Eukaryota > Dinophyceae > Suessiales > Symbiodiniaceae > Symbiodinium > Symbiodinium sp. clade A. Next base: position 39,267 of record BGNK01005102.1, on the reverse strand, counting down.
CTGAACCGAAAGGTTCCGGGAAGCTTTCGACGTGGAGGTCCAACAGATCGTGCTGTTGTTGGAGCGCCTAGAGGCCGGCAGGAGCCAAGTGCTCTGCAAGTGCCAGAGCTGTAATTTTCCAGGAACTATAGTATCGGACATGACTCCTCCGCATAGATCCGAATAGATCCAAAGTTTCGGGCTGTTCGTTCAGTTGTGCAGTCTTGATTGTGAGTGCGGGTCGTGGAAATGGAATCGACAGGTCGGATTCATGAGTTGCGTGTTGCTGTTCGTGTTGCAGTGGCTGTTGCACTGTCGAGATTGCTAGGCCAGTTGAGCTTGGATCTGGCTGGTTGATGTTGTTGGTTTGGAATTCAAGTGGTGTGGCCTGCAAGGAAGCCTCGCTTAAACAAGCCGGAAAGGCCATGTAAGGTGGCACAAGCCAATACTCACGTGCATTCACATGCACATCCTCAATGTTCGCATGTCATGGCTTACGTCCAAACAAGCTGCCCGAAACAACGCAGTCCCACAGAAGAGGGTTCGACTCCCGCGCTTTACTGTGCCAGGCCTTACGTCGGGATCTTGCTGACCGAGGCCTCAAAGAACAAGGCCCTTGTGACCGGTAACTTTCGATGTGGGGCGGGTGACGTGGGAAAGCACAGCACACCGCAGACAGGCGTCAACCAGGAGATCGCCGTGAAGCTCGAAGCAGCCCCATGGCCAGTCACGGACAGTCACGGCCAGTCCAATCTTTGTAGCCGCGTAATTAGGAGGAAGCCAACCGCCAGTGAGTCACTCAAGGAGGCTCTTGTGCATACGTGGTTGCCGGTTGCGAGGAAATGCGATTGAAGCACGCCAAGCCCCAGAGGTCAAGCAGCTGTCGCCAAATCAGGAAGGAGGCAAGCCATCGTCAGAGGCTTGATTCGGCTTGATGGTTTGCAGAGCTCGCTTCATGACGATAGCATGTTGTCGAGAAGCAACGAAGCAAACAAACATCCCTGAATCATTCAAGCCAGCTTCTGAGGTGGCGAGAGGCTTTTGAGGCAGATCCGGCTGCCGCGCCAGGGTTCTGGCGAGATTTGGTCACTGTGTTACTGTCCTCCTGCGCGAGTATGCCGTTTTCGATTTCGTAAATTTCAGAAAGTCTACAGTTACAGGCGCAGCCGCCGGCTCAAGATAGTAATTAGCTGCTGCCTAAGGCCGAGTTGCCTGGACTTGGGACCATGCTTTCTTTCGGGTTGTCAACAACGCAGGCATTGGCGGGTGGGTGGGGCGGGGTGGGCTGGACGGGCTCACACGTGCATACTTGGCAACTTGCGGAACCACGGTCTTGGCAGGTAGACAAGACAACCGTTCAAGTCCTTGTTGGTGGAGCGGCCTGCTTGTTGTCTGCGGCAGCTCTCAAGCAGTACTTCTTCTACCAGTGCCTCCAGCAGCAGCAATAGCAAAGTTGGCATTCTCGCAAGACGAAGCTTTCAGATTCTGACCGTATGCACGTGCTGCAGCATCAGGTGCCAGCCCGAGGGATGCACCGTGCTCACCAGACCGGGGCTGCTGGGTTGCCTTCCAGATATGTGGAAGAACTTCAGCCAGTGTCTCGGCCGAGGCAGGGGATGGGGGTGCCACGGCGGCCCCAGACCGTTCTCACGCGGGAGAGGTGCAAGCTTTTGTGGCTAGGTGTGCGGCCGTTGATAGGGTCGTGTATCCCAAAACGCTGTTGGTCGTTGCACTCGCTCGACCCAGGAACACAACCCACAGCAATTTGGCCGAGTATCATGAGACAGATGGTGACACGCTTTACCTTCACTGCGGTGTACTACAATACTTCATGCGACCCTTGGTGATTACCAGAGATCCTCGCAATGTTGAGTACATGCTCAAGACGAGCTTTGACAATTTCCCGAAGGGTGAAGCTTTCCATGATTCTGTGCATGAGTTGTTGGGAGACGGCATATTCAATGCAGATGGCGACCTTTGGTACAAACAGAGGAAAACGGCTTCGCAAATGTTTACCGCGAGCAGGTTCAAAAATCACATTTGGAGACTTGGCTGGTTCGAGGGGCACTTCAACCTTCTGTAATATGAGCTTTCGGTACACATGTTCGACCACAGCGCATGCTAAGATCCTTTCGTGAGCATCTGGCCCATGAAGCCCAGGCGAGTTCTGCAGCGGAACTGCGAGAAGGTATTGGAAATATTGTCAAGCAACCCAGATCCGGTGGTTGACCTTTTCAACTTGCTGAACCGCTTCACGCTGGACTCGATCGGAGAGATCGGATTTGGAACTTCCATCGGGTCATTGGAGAATCCCGTGACACCGTTCCTGCGCTCGTTTGATGAGGCGCAGAGGATTGTGTTTAGGCGATTCGTGCTGCCAGGTTGGCGTGCCTCGGTAATCCGTTCCTTCCTCCTGGTCCTGGTTATGTAGAAACTAAATCATTTATCAACTTAGCAGTCCAAGCGTTGACTTGCCAGCCTCAGGTCTCTTTCAGCTCTTCGCCATTGGCTCCGAAAGGGACAGCCGATTCCACATGCGAAGCCTGAGGGAATACAGCAAAGGGATCGTGGAGCAGCTGTCCCGGTCGCTGGATACCGAAGCCGGTGACAGTTTCGTAGGCCTCTTCATGAAGAGCGAACCACGCTCATCAACGGATTTTCTGGTGGATTTAGTGCTGAACTTCCTCATCGCCGGCCGGGATACCACAGCTCAGGGCATGTCCTGGTGCCTCCGACTCCATGCAGTCAGCGCTGTGTAGACAATTGATGTCAGCAGGCTAGATTCGGTATGGACGGTTGGCGTAACACCCTGTACTCGTAAGTCGTAGTTTGAACAGGTGCCTCTACCTTCTCGCACAGCATCCCGAAGTAGAAGAGAAGATTCTCAACGAGCTTCAGACCGTTTGTGGAGAAGGTGCGCTTGACTACGATCACCTCCGTGAGCTTAAATACCTTGAGGCAGTCTTGAAGGAGTCCCTACGCCTTTACCCATCCGTGCCTCTCGACTCAAAGACCACACTACAATCGGACACACTTCCCGATGGCACATTTGTTCCACGAGGGACGCTTCTGGTTTACAACTCCTATGCCATGGGCCGGTCCCGGACGATCTGGGGCTCCGATGCGGCTGCCTTTCGGCCAGAACGTTGGCTCCGTGAAGATTCGAAAACCCCGTACGAAAATCCTGTTTTCCATGCAGGGCCACGTGAATGCCTCGGCAAGCGGCTGGCGATTGTTGAGATGAAAGCCATGATTGCATCACTTCTGAAGCATGCCAGCCTGCGCCTGGCTGTGCCACCGGAGAACATCCGGCCAGACACCGCGGCAACCCTTGGCATGTCCTCTGGCTTGCCGTGCCATGTCCAATTACGAGCTGCATCTAAAACAATATAAGTCGAAAGTGCAATGTGCAGCCACCACATGCAACCGAAAGCAACACAAGGCTTGCTTACCGCGGCTGTTGAAAAACGCTGCCTCTGCTGATGGGATTCTGGCTCGGCAACTATTATGTAATCTTGGTGTTGTGGAAGCTTTTTCAGGCAGCGAAGCAGGTGACCGTTTCCTTGGAGGAACTCTTGGAAGAGGCACGGCAGTGCGTTGCGTGGGATAGATTCCGCAGCACTCGAAAAGCTGTGTTGAACCGCTTGCCAGCCTGGCTCACATTGCCCACATGTGCAGAATCCGAGAGCACAACGCATCAAACTCATAGAGGGAAGTTCACAGAAGCACTCGCCCAAGACGGACTCCACCTTTGTGCATCGCATCCTCTTTCAATCAAGATGGTCGTTGCCATGGTCACGATAACAGCGCTAACGTGGGCTCAAGCTGGAGCAGCCGGCATTCTGCACGATCAGGGACCCGACGTGTAGCTCGGCAGAGTTCATCCTTGAAGCTGTTTGACTCATGAACTCCCGAGAGGCTGCAGTTGGCTTCAGCAGTTTGCTCAATCTTCTGAAAGACTTCGAGCCCGTCCTGGGTTAGCCGGAAAGCCAAGGTTCGAAATCTGTCGAGGCCTTCAGTGTAGCCTCATCTGCAAACGTGCGTGATACAGGCCGTTACGGTTTGAAGATTCCATGCAAGCAGCTAGCAGCGCTATCGGCTCTGCAGACCCGATTCCTGAACCGCGATTCTGGCGTGCTTCAGTGAATCCTCGGATCGCCAAAGTGAAGGCACGCCGAGGACCAGAATCTTGGAACGTGCGCGGAGTGTCACTATCGGTGTTCCTTTCAGCGTCTTGTCCTTGTGGCCTGTACGAAGAGATAAACTACAGGAGGATGCTTGCAGAAGCCAGAAGCTCCATGCAACATGAGTACATACATTTGAGTACATGCCCAGGCTGGAATGAGCTGCAACATCCGATCACGATGAAAGCTTTCCCTAGAACTGGAGCATTTCCTCCTGTCTGGCTACACATGCCCTTGCCAAACACTGTGTGACACGTTAGCTGTTGCTGCAGCCACGACTCATGACACAGCTCACGTTTGCTCGTCGCGGATGCACGGCCAAGGAGTTGACCGCCGAACTCGCTTTCGATTTTCCCAAGGGAACACTTGTGGGGCAGGCGCTCGGCAGCAATCAAATTAGATTCTGGTGCCGGGGCATATGACTACACATCTGACAAGTCTTGTCACACAGTCGTTTTCGTTTCGTGAGGCAGGAATCGTGTGACATTGACAGCGGGGATGGGGAGCTTCGGGTAATCCCCGAGGCCCTAAACCCACGGCTTTGTCGTTATCTCATCCCATGCTTCGTATCCCCCAAACCCCTAAGCAGCTGCTTTTGTTTTTCCCACTGTGTTCAGTGCTTGGGATTGGCCCGTGTTCTGTTACAACCATGTTCTCCGTTTGTTGGGCCTGTTTCCCCCCGGGTGGTTTTCTACCTGTCATATTATCTGTCACTGTCTGAGGGCATACGCCCATGACTTCCATGCCATCTGTGGAGCTTACAACGGAGGTGATGGGTACCAACTGTTCCTTGTTGGAGCCAGAGGGCGTGCTACGTCTTCAGGTTTTCGAGCCGAGGTGCCCCACCGACAGGGGTTGCATGATTTACTGGATGTCAGTTTGATGTCGGGAAGTTGTTATGGGCAGGAAAGCTGAACGAGATGATGCTGCAAGCCTGGAGACCGGATGGGTGACCCTGAGTGCTGAAGCGCCGCATGTTTGCAAATTGATCGCAAACGTGGCTTGTCAGAATCATGCCAACTCGGTCAAGCAACGAGGAAGGGTGGCCCTCGCTTCTTCGAACTCGTGGGGCTGGACGAGGTGGATGCGCTGTCTGCCACATCCGGCGCTCAGCGCTGCAAAGCGGAAGGTACCGAGACTCGATTGCCTTGTGCGTTGTCTGGCCTGCTGTCATGGTTGCAGTCTTTGTGTTGCATCTGCCATCACAGCGCCTTGTTGCATGATTCGGCTCCCAGGACAAAGATTTGGGACTGAAATCACGCAGCGAGCGTGTAGCGCTTGCAGCCTGCGAAGAGGAGCCGCGAAGCTTCTGCAGAGCCGGTGGCTCAGCCCGGGCGGCAGTCGAAACGGGTCGAAGCTCTGTAGCCGGGTACAGCGTAGCACTTCAGGCCAGTGGCCGGATCGTCAACCTTGACCCAGAGATGTTCAAAGAAGTTTCGACATCGGATGAGCTTTGGATCGTATCTTCCTTCACTCCGTGGTGCCTACGCTGCCCAGATTACATTGCATACCTGGAAGCAGTGGCCCAGGAATTACCCGACAACGGCCCTGTGCACTTCGGTGCACTGAACTGCCATGTCAACAGGAAGTTCTGTGCTGACTTGGGCCTTATTGGTCATCCCATGGTCGGCCTTATCTATGGAGGCACGCAAGGGCGAAGCATGGCGAAGCCAAGCTTAAGCAAGCTCTGGCTCCGTGCGCCTGGCACTGCGAGGTGAAAGCTTGAGTGTGAGCTCAGCCCTCGAGGACTTCATGCAGAAGCGCCCGGCAGCAGAATGGCGACCGGAGCGACACTAGGCTCAGTCTACTCCAACCGTGCAAGAACAATGACTTGATTGCTCTTTCCATGTGAGCCGTGGTTCTTTTTCACGCTTCTTTCATTATGAGTAGGCCTGGAAATATGAATGGTTTCAGCCGAAGAAAATTGCATGGGACTGTGTGCGTGGAAGCACACGGAAGCTCCACCTTAAGATATGTCATGCAGCAGATATCCCAAAGGCCGTTCAGGGAGGATTGCAGGCTCCAGGTCCTTGTCAGAAGCGAATCATTCTCAGCATTACCAGGTTCATTACCAGCACGCTCGTTGTTATCATGTTTTTGCCATTTCCATATGGTTGTTCACGAGTGTTTGCAAACTTAACCGTAGTCAAGCGGTGACGACGAATAGAACATCTGCGTCATCATGATGATGATCATCATATGCAAAATTCTTCAGGATGATAGGGGACGTGCGCGGAAGCTCCGCGGAAGGTGGACCCTTAAAAGTTGATCCCAAGCCCCCAAGAGCTTAAGCCTGATTTGGGATTGAAAACCGTTGAAAGCAAAGCCACTGAAATTCCCTACCCCGAAGGCCTTAAACCCAATTATTGGGAGCCGCCGAAATTCAATAGCCCGAGGGCCTTAAACAGGAAGTTGGATTGGAAACCGAAAGCAAAACCCAAATTCCGTACCCGGAATGCCTTCCTCCCAATCGGCCGAACTTCCCTGCCTCCAAGGGTTTACAATGTTTACAAGCCGAAGCCGAAAGCCACCTTTAAGCCTATTAAGCCTCTTCAGATGTGCTTGCTTGTGTCTTCGCGCGCTTTATGTAAGCTTGCATCCTTTCTTGGTGGTTGAAGTTGAACGTTTGGTTTGCCCAGACAAACAGCCTCCTCAAGACTTGAGCCCCCACTTGCGGAAGCAAACCCCGCAAACTCAGCGAAACAACCGTTGCGGAAGGGATCCGCGGAAGCGAAATAAAAATTGAGGCCCGCGGAAGCAAAACCCTCCCGCGCGGAAGGGTCCTGCGGATTTGTTTCCTTATTTCCATCCGCACAAACAGGAATAAAAGCCACAGCTCATGTGCCCTCACTGAGGATGGAGTTTTGCTGTGGAGCTGTGCCGAAGCTGGATGGACTGCCCATGCATCTTACCCAGAGCCTGAACGGGTAGTAGCATTGGATTCGCGAGCTGCAAGGTCTGGCCTGTTTGCCTTGCTACCACAAAGTTTCCGACCACCGGCGAGCCGCCGGCAACAGCCGACGATTGCCGGTGAGACATCTTCATGCCACAGGCTGAGTTGTGGAGATTCTTGTTTCATGTTATTCACAAAGATCGGGGCGATCCCACGTCAACTAACTCATGTGCATTGTCTCAGGTGTGGCGAGAACCACCGGTGACTCTGGGATCACGAGCGTGGGCCGAGACCGGCTGCACATGCCATCAGTTGCAGCGGTGACGGCCGATGCCATGCAAGGCCTTGCAGAGACTTTGGAGATTCCGGGGTTCGTTGTGAGCCTGCGCCAGCTCTCTGCCCTGCATTCCTGGTTGTCTTTGTTTGGAGATCGGCTGCCTCCCGATTCTGGGGGCATGAGCTTGAAGGACCATGTTGCCCCTGAGCTCCACGCTCTGGTCAGGTTTTTAACAGATGTGCTGAGCCTGGGATCAGCAGCGGCAGCTAGCTTTGCCCTCTGCCGCAAAGAGTGGGAGATGGCAGCAGATCCTTTGAGAAAGCAGCTGCTCGCGGCCAGTGATCTCCTCCGTTTTCAAGCCGGAGCCTCTCCAAGCGACTGTAATGGTCCTGCTTGCCGCGCCTGGGTACTCCTTCACAGCCTCGCTGTTTGGGAGGCATCAGAAGTTTCAACCAACCACATTTCCGTCGAGAATACTCTGAAGGCCGGGAAATTTTAAGTTTGCACGTGAGATAGATCCCGCCCCCCTCCAGGCTTCCTTGCACGAAACCCCCTCCTGTTTACAGTCTTGTTTCGCAGGTTGTTGCAAACCTTTTCTCCATGCTTTCGTCGGAGCTTTCCCAGACGACGAAGGCTTGGATCCCCTCGAACAGCCCAGCGTCCTGGCTGGGTTATGTTGACGCGTCGGACGACATCAAGGAGGCGCTGTCCTTGGCTATCTGGCGAGTACATGGTGCAGCATCAGCACGTGCTGCTCTGGAGTGCAATGCCAGCTCCGTTCCGGACTTGCGGTGGCCAACCGGCAAGGATTGTCCTGATTGCTGGAGTCGCTGTTTTCGTCGAGGTCGATTCTGTTGGAGCCCGTGGGAAAATGAGCGGCAGCTGGCAGCAGCGAAAGTGCCTGAAGGCTTCGCCGACGCCATTCCAATTCATGCACATGTTGCCGAGCTGCTGCGGACCAGGTACGGACCCGGGCACAGGGAATACGCAAAAAAGCAGCTGTCTCTTTGCAGCCTGCGCTTCAGCTACTTCAGCTCGAGCCACGAACAACCTAAGCAAAAGCCTTGACAAGTTGCAGCCCTAAACCCTGAGCAAACCCCACGAACCTTGTTGGAGTGCTGCCGGTGTCCAGGCCCGGACTATGCCACCTCTATCAGCTGCAGCGTTCCAAGCACTTGATGCTTATCACCTGCTGAGTAGGGTGCGAGTGAGACATTGACATGGCGATCCAAGACCGCAATGAAAGCTGAAGGCGGCAGCAAACGGTCGGCCGGGTAGCGTCAAGCATCGAGATCTCTATAACTATAACTCTATGAATCTGAGAGAACCCAAGGACTTCGAGGACTTTCCGTCCACTGGCCAAGGCAAGCAGCGAGTGTGAAAGTCTATTCCTTCCCCATGCCTCCAAAGGTTGTTTCATCAACGTGACTGTCCTCTGAGAAAAATCGTAGGGTTGTATCAAAACGAAGCACATTAAAGCCCAATTGGCGGCTCCGAACTCAGTTTTCTGAGCTAGATATTCTGATGTAATTTCACTGTGGACAGGGAATGGACTTCCTTTGTTGCCATACGGGTTTTGTGTCAGAGGTCCTGGTGCAATAGTTGGACAGCCTCGGCTGTTGCAGATCTGATGCCTTGGTTTGAGGGGCCACGTCTCCAGCATGGAACAAGATGAAAAAAAGGCAGTTGTCGAGTCCCGTGTGAACTCCAGCCAAAGCATCGCACCATCGCACATATAAGGCAAGCAAGCATGGGTGTCCTTCAAGTCTTTAGCAATGATGCGTACAAACGCTTGACAAGTCGTGCAGTGCTTGCCTTTTTGTGGCTTCCAAGCGTCATTCTTCTTGATCCCGTTCTCAGTCTTGCATGTTTTCTTTCTGCATGCGGGCAGTGCACGAGCCGTTCCGTTGGATTTTTGGTACGCAGGAAGGGGATCCTTTCCTGCAAAAATTTTGGCCTTTGTCCTACACGCATCAGGTAACGATGGAGCATCTACCGACTCGACGACCTCGCCTGCGCGAGTCCAGGCATGGTTTGATGAGCTCGAGGAGAATCAAACTGTAGCACTGCACCGTATCGCAGAAATTTGACAGGAGCGCAAAGAAGTCAAGAACTTGGAGGCCAGGGCTGCCGACATGCATGCCTTGGTGACATGCAAGCGGCACTCCTTAAAGTGTACCACAATCCGCTGTGCTGTCTGGAAGTCCACAAAGCAAGTGGCCTCTAGACCTATAAAAGCACCCCGCTGCTATTTGAGGGTGTAGCGGAGAAGATCATCGAGGATGAATCCGTTCTACGCTTCATTGCCATGCCTCTGCCTCGCTGGCTCTGCTGAAACATGGTCTCCAAGTCATTGCGCCGAGGCCTGTTCTGGGGTTGGGCCAGCGTGCACCTTACGGGCGGGCAGTCGGAATCTGCCCCTGTGTGTAGCAGCTGTATAGCTATTGGCTCTTGAGAGTGTCAAGGAGTGGGAATGGTGCCAGTCTACCTTCCGTGGAGAAGGCCTGCCATCACACTTTCTGCGGATGAAAAGAGCCCAGAACTCTGCTGAGAGGGGCTTGGTGGATGGATGATGTCGTTTGGAGCCGTACAAACCGTTCAATGAGAAAAGCTTGTCCCTTCACCCCCGTAGAAGTAGTAGCCGGCAAATGCAGGAACCGGATTGGGCAGCTCGAGTCAGCACTTGGCATTTTGGCACCCAGTCTGCAGTCCAAATGAGTTTCTCAGAAATCTGGCAAAACTGTCAGCGAGGTCACCGCGAGCCCGCCCCGAATGTCTTGCCATTGCGAAGTTGCGATCACCCAAGGTCACCTTAAAGTGTTTGTTTGACCCTAGCAGCAGAATAGCCCTTGGCTCTGCCCCGTCGTCTCGACGGTGCTTCTGGTGGCGCTGCAGCACGATGTTGAGGTGGGCAAGGGCAGGAGATTTGTTTCGAATTCTCAAGCCTGACGAAGAAGACAGAGATTAATCGGCATGCTTTCGAAACGTCTGCCGTTTACGGAAGCTTGTCGGTCTCCCGTTGGGCTCAGCCTGCATGACCTGGGGTGGCCACTAGGCAATCCTGTGATGCTTGGGCTGGGCCAGAGACCACAAATGAAGTTTGTCGATCCCTGTCGCCCAATTCCGGTTGGCAAGCGAACCTGGTGTTGCAGCTCCACAAAAGCCACGGCCGAGGTGACGGCTCGCAGGGGTTCTTCTGGTGTTCTCTTCCTCGATAATCGGAGTAAGTCCATTTTATGGTAGGGTTAGGGCATTGTCACCCTCAGAGCGTCCTCAAAGATTAGCCTGACATCGTGTCTAGCACCCTAAGTTCCGTATTAGACACGTCCGCTAAATTCGCGAGCTCACCCGATGTGAGGCGAGCCTAGACAGATATGCCGAATCATACTACTTCAGGAAGGAAATGCAACGAAGCCTGCTCAGCACAACGCCGCTGGATCACTGCAGGTACGACGTGCTTTGGGCGCTGACTTTTTCATCGTGCAGTCCCAGGTGCTTTTCGACCGCCCTGTCCCCAGAGTATCTTGTTGTAAAAGCGTCGGCCGGGTCGTCCTAAAACCGAGACGGGTGCTGAAAGGTGACTGGCCAGATGTGGGATGGCGTGCAGACGGAGTATAGTTAAGTACCGGCATGCCGGTTTTTCCCACTGGAAGAGAGGCGAAACTGGTGGTCCCTGAACCTGCTTCAAGAACTTCCGTTGGCAGCTTCTTGCAATGAATCCTTTCACCCTGTCCATGTGAACCTTGGAGAAGGTAAATAAGATAATCGTCCCTTCTGTTGGAGCCAACTGACAAGAACGCCTCCTGGGTCTGGGTATAGACAACAGATTATGCTGCCCAACACCTTCAAGCTGGTCATGTGCCAAAGCCCCATGCATCACCGGATGCAAGAACCGATCGCACAGGCCATGGGAATGACTGTGGCCCGAACTCGGACGATCTCGAACGAATTCCGATAGGCCTAGTCCATCAATGTTCTGGAAACCTCATCCTCTCTTCTCCTCCTCTTGTTTCCTTCCGGATAGCCGAAGATAGCCGAAGTACGACGCTTGCAGGGCTTCTGCGAGTCCTCTTGGCCACCGGATCCTGCCACGGTATTTTCGGGATATTTCTCCATTCCCTGTCCTGGTCGGCATGAATCTTGTCAATCATGTTCCTCTGAACCCTTCGGATCGGATCGTACCAAACCATTGATCGAGAGCCATGCAGCCAAAAGCGCTGGACCCGGACTCGGGAGCTGGAGCAGAAAATGTTTCGCTTCGTGCGCGAGTGTATAGTTGGGTTTTTGCCCTTCCTATAGAAGGGTTTTTGTTGTGCATTTCCCGCGTCGCACTTTGTGGGAGCTTGGGCCAGGATGTTCAAAATCGGATCGGCGCGAGATCACAAGTGAAAGGCATCCAAGGCTGAGCTGAGCCAGGAGCACGAGCCCACAACACCGAGAAACCCTACAGGAAGACCTCAGAGAAATGCTCTGAGGCTCTGAAGTTGAGAGGTCGATCTCTCACGGTGATGCCAATGAATGAAGTACATTCCGCGGTGGTAATTCCCAAGGGAAGCCCCGAGGTTTGTATGGGAACCTTGGATTGCCGCATCTTCCCAACCGGCCCCCAATTTCGAAACAGTTTCGTCCCGACCCGGCACCACACCGTAAGGTTACTCCTACTTAAATTTCAATACCTCGAGTCACCCCGGACGATTCGAATACGGTCCTAGTACTGGAGAATTGTAATTCAAGCCCCGTTGACTGATGCCGGCCGCACATTGGCTGCAAATACCTTCAGATAACAGGTGTCTACATCTTGACCGGGCAGGCACGGCGCAGTTGACCCCGTTGCAAAACCTCAAGACTCAGGCATTCACGTGCAGGCATCTGTGGACACCGGTCGACACTGCTTGGTTTATTCCGTGTCACTTTGTGGTTGTGGTGGGGGATTCGCGCAGCGTGGGATGCACTAAAAAGGCTTCGATCAAAAGGCAAGCAGGCTGCCGACTTTAGACTTGCAGCTCTCCATGGTTTAAAAGGGTTTTTTCGAGGGACACTTCCACGCCACGTGTGGGTCTTGGCAATTGAGTTTTTGTTGGGCCAAGAAGGTGCGTCAAGTCTTAATTTGTTCTTGAATATCTCATTGTTCTTGGGCTTCCAGAGTATACATCTTGGTGCACGAAGTATGATGATATTGTGTGGCCTTCGAGCCAACATTTTTGGGGTCAGTGTTGCAGGTGGCTTTAGATGCCACGCCTTCTGCAGCATTGGCTGCGATGAGAAAGCGACTGGCCGCTTGGTTGAAATCCGGCCAGCTGTGCCCAATTCCGGTCGGTCTGCTGGACGTCCTGAGCATCCCCATCAACTAGCGGCCCTATAGTCCTATAGCGACCTCGATCGCGTGGTTCAAAGTAGTTGCAAGTAGTTTCTGCTACGAACTTCGGTTCTTCATGGTCCACCACCAAGTCTACCTGCGGCAACAGGCCAGGAACTTTCAGAAGTCCCGTGACGGGAGTCTCCGCAAAAGCTGCTAAGTTAAGTGGTCGCCAGTGTTCGCATGAATGCTCTCATTGATGGGGTGTTGTTATCTGCTTGGAACCCGACAGCAGAGCAAAGGAGGAAGAGAGAGAGAGAGAGTGTCCCCGAAAGGGGCCTTGAGGACGAACAGCTGCGCGCAACGGGAAGTAGGCCTTCGGGCCAGAGCGCATGCCTGCACGTGCCCATACCCCTTAGCAAGCAAGCAAGCAAGAGAGGGAGAGAGAGCCAGGCAGCGCCACCAGCCTCTGCTTCGTTTATACATTTCTGCATAGACTGCGTTGGCCCGGAGAGAGATTTGTTTCTCAATTTGTGCATATGCATACATGCATCCACGCATGCACGCAAGTCCTGCAAGGGGTCCGACTGGTTGCGAGTGTAGGCAGGTGAGCAAGAAAGAGAATGGAAGAGAGGGAGAGGTAGAGAAAAAGGAAAAGTTGTGCCTCGCCCCTCAGGCAGCCTTGTCAAGCTCAGCTGAGCTGCACGGCCAGATATGAAAGCATGCTGTGCATGAGTCTCTTGCTCTTTGTCGTTGCCACCTAAGTGCTGTCGTGGTGTGATGTCAGAGGCTTGTCCATGGTGTGCTCTCATCGGCAGATGCGGAGTTGAAGGCAGCTTGGCGCAAATGTGAGGATCAATCCTTCTGGTATCTAAGGCTCTTCTTGCAGCCGACCATGAATCTCGGACAGTGGGGATCCAAGACGCCAAATTGAGTGAGACCGGGTAGCTTCCGAGCTGGATGTCCATGCTAGAACTGCTATGGGTCAGTTCTGAGTGCTGCGCGTGCATGGAGATTTTACAGGAGTGCGTTACTCATCATGCTGCGGGATGACATGCCGAGCGGTGACTTCTTGTGGCTGGCGCCTGAGAAGCAAAACCCCTTCGTCTGCTTGCATGCTACAGCATGGTCGACGACAACCACACGACAATCACATGATTGATGTCTACATGGCTGGATCAGCATGAATCAGCTTTTCTGTGGGGCTTGCGGCCATTATGACAATGCGAATGTGCTACAACTTTGGCTTGCCAGCCGTACGTCCATAAGAAAAGCAGTGAACCCGAAGGTGGCAGTGGATCCTGTGTGGCTTCGCCTTGGTTGTTTGTGGCTCAGTACTTCCCAAATATGCCGAAATGTCGAGCTCAGAGTCCGCTGACCTGCCTGTGAAGGTGCATTGCTTGGGAGTTGAAATCTTTCGCCTTTGAGATCTGGGAGGGTGGTGACAATTGCAGCTGCAGGCTTCCGTGGTGTCGGTGAACTTCGAAGCATTTACAGTTGTCGCCTGAGTGCCTACTAAGCGCAGGCGCTTGGTCTAGCCAGCTCCACAGCTATGTTCCGGTGCCAGCCTTCGTCAAAACTATTTGCAGCCGAGTTGCTAACCACTCGAAGTTGCCTACTGCCAGCTAGCTTTGCAAGTTGACCGCCCCTATCTACAAAGAGGCATGCTTTGTGCTTTTGGCTGAAGTCGACTGAAATCGAGGTATCGGCACTGACTTCGGAGCAGCTCGCAGTGTGCGGCTTATCCTGAACGCGTTTAGCCAAATCAAACAGCTCCAGCTTTCGGCATGCATAAACAAATGCTTGGTCAAGTCTATGCTGGAGACAGCGATGCAAGTCGCCCAGGTTGTGAGCATAAATGAGCTCCCGGCCCTTGCCACACAAACTGCACCATCAGCCCGGGCCCGAGACAACTGTGTCTGTGTGTGTGTGTGCCGAAGCTAGATCCAGAATCTCTCGTCTCAAGTTGCAACAACTGCAGGCTGCATGCATTCTGGCCGTAGTCGCAGCCATGGAGGTGTGGACAGTTGTGTCGGGCCGGAAGCATTTAGAATTGAGAGTGCCGATGCTTACAGCAGGAGCTTTGGGTGTGTCCCATACATGGTTCGATGCCTTGTACGCTACCAGCCTCCCTTTTGCAAAATCACTTTGAACTTGGTTTCGATTTATGGATTTCCAAAACTGGAGTTTCAGTGGATTCTTTCGTTGAGTTGCCCGTAGCGCCACCAGGTAGCCAGGAGAGTGGCAGCGGCCAAGCTCGCTTCTGAGCCTGTCACATCATGAGGCATTAGGGAGCACCCGCTGTGACACCACGGACAACTCATACGACATGGAGAGTCACAGTTACATACTTCTGGCATCGCCGGGGGCTGCTACTAACACGAGCCGTGAAATTATGTTGCTGCATTGTTGGCTCACAGCCTTGTGACGTGGCAACAACTTGGCAATACCCGCCGATAGTGAGCTTTGACGCCATGTCGAACGCCAAGGAGCGGGTCTTCCACGCGGCGAATCTGGATGCCGTCAACGCCGCCCATCCTCACATGGATGATCCGAGGTTCATCTCGCTGACCAACCAGTCCAACAACTGCATTCTGCGCTTCACGGTCTTTGCGCGCTGTGCACGTGAGTTGGGGGAAGAGGACACGAGGTGGGCCACGTCTCCTCCTACATGTAGTCATGGCCTGTCTTTCTGTGGATGGCAGGTGCAAGTATCAGTACTACCGAGCCCAGTGCGCTTGCCCTGAGTCCCAGCTGGAGGACAGCGGCAGAGATACGACTGCAGTCGTCAATGAAGCTGAAATACATGTAGACTGTCATGCTCACAAAGTACATATGGCTGCAGGCCTGGCTTGGCTCACCATAAACGGTTGCCTACGATGGTTTGAGTTCATAATAAGAAGCAGCAGCTGCAGATACCACAATGAGCCTCGGGCTGACTGTAGGATGAGCGAAGAGAACGAGACGTTGATCTCGAAACGGAGAGGTTCAGAAGTCTCGATGTGTAAGCACTGGTCATTTCACAGCTGTGTGAGCTCATGCAATCGGACCTAATCGTGCCGGGAACGATCTCCAAAATCAACATTAATCCTAACAGAGACGTAGACGTGGAAGACAACGGAGAGCCTCCAAAGATTCGAATCCGTCAGCTCACTCCCACACAGTATGGAGCGAGCTAATAACCGAGTGTTTATAGAGGACTGGATGGAGCATCGCGCGCGTGGCTCCTGCCACCTGGATGTTCTGCCTGATCGAAGCACTGTGCACTGCAAGCAGTAAGCTCGTGCTGAGCCTGAGCCCACGGGCAGCATCGGGCAGCCGTTCTTATCAGAGGAGGGGAGAAGATTCTTTACATCAATGAAGAGAGTCATGGATCCTTGCGGAGCAAACTCTCATCCTCAAGAGGCTGGCCGACCTGTTTCAGTAAAGGGATGCTGTGTCATTTTGATCGGTATAGGTTTGGCGACTCCGTCATGCGCTCTTCCAGCACGTCAGCAAAAGAACAGTGCACGATCGTGGTTTAAGAGAGCTGACTCCCCCGCATCAGTCATGCATTTGCTTGCACGGTGCACTGGCACCCGGAGCCGCTAAATCAAGCAGAGAGGGACTTCCTGCCGTGAGTGCCTCCCAGGACAAGCAGGATGTTCGTCATGTGCTCAGACATGCTTCATGGGAGTGTCACAACAGCTGCGGAGGACAATGGATTCGCTTAGCGATGAGAAGAAGTGTGCGATCAAAGTCTGTGGCCCGAGACTTAGCTCTGCAGGATTTGTGATTATTCTTCGTTCCGCCTTGCTGGTTGGTTTGCGACTGTGGCAGCACAGGTGGGGGTTGCTGCCTTGGCTGGCTAATCTTCTTCATTGTCCTGGGGACCAGCGCACCTGGGCGTTCTTGTAAGGAGGAGGACACCTTGGAGAATCGCACATGTCTTGGCAAGGAACATCGCGTTTTGAGCACTTGCCGTTGCGGTTCGATGTCGTGGCCATAAGTGTTCAGCTGCCCGTACTGCCACTGCCAAGGTAAAGTACGTGAACGACAGGCAGCAGGTGGTGTACATCAGCAACACCGGGCGCACGACAGAGCAGGGTCCTTTCACGAAGATCATCTGGCCTTCGACTAGGCCAGGGCAGTGAAGGACCTGACGAGTAGAAAGCGCATGTGCGCATCCTTTGCTGGTAGAGACTCTGTTGAGGAAAGCTTTTGTTCTCTTGGCTTGCAGCTTTGCCCATCACTGCCATGAAGACGACAAGTGAGTCGACCTGGTGAGGCACGAGATCCGCGATGCGATTATGGTAACCGCTCGTCAATATGCAGTCCTGAAGCACGAAAGGACGCAGCAACCGGGCTACAAGCTAGAACATGTCTAAGCAACCGATCTTCTTAGACAGCAACTATCCCGTGACGACGCCAGCTTCTTCTGCACCGCCAATTCAATTTCCAAGCTATACGTCACTAATCGAACAGGAAGTGCTTGCAGAATGCACAGTGTGTGTGTGTGAGAGAAGCTATCAGCGCAACCAAGCTCCGGAGCTTTGTCGTCTTTTGGTTATTGATTTTGCCGAAACTCGGAGCCAAGGCTCTTGCGACATGAGCCTGGGCCAGGGCAGGCCTGAAGTCCAGGATGTCTTTAGCCTCAAGACGTGCTCCCTGCGGCCCCGAGCACGCACGCCTACCCCTGCGCTGATGAAGGTGTTCATGGATGCCTGGGAGAGCCTAGTTGAGATCAAGGACTCCGTTTCAGTCGTCCGTTCGGGCATGGTGAGAGATACGGAGTTTGAATGAGCGGTTGGGCAGCTCGGACTCGTGTGGGGTCCTTACTTTTTGTTTGAAATACCCCGTTTTGATAATCTTAAATGGGCCCGCAGCTTTGTCACAGGTATGTGCAATGCACATGTCACCCCTGACACTGTTCCAGGGGTACGGTTAAAACGATGAACACACGCTGGGCAAGCGCTGCCGATAGGTTGCCCAACATTCCCTGCCCATCCTTGGCAGGAGAAAATTGTGCTGCAGAAGATGGAGTATGTCCGACTCATTGACAGGCTCACAGGTCTCGAGCGTGTGGCAGCTCGTCCGCCAGCTTGGTGCAGTTTGGAGTTCTGTGTGGAGCAGATGAAGCACTCGTCTTCATCTCCTAATTGTGTGCTGACTGTGGTGTGCGTTCGGAATTCGGTGAGGAAAGGAGTTACAGAACGGAGAGCATTGGAGACACATGCGCATCGCATCGGCTGAAGGGCTTTGCTGGCTCGTCGAGCTTTCTCCGAAGTGGCAGCAGCTGAGCAACCGCCTTTTCATTGTCGTGGCTGCTAAGGAGGGCGGCCCACAAATCTTGGTGCCAGAGCCGAGAGAGGTGGGGTGCAGGTAAGGAAAGCCAGACCTCAGCATGGCAAAAAGCTAAGAAGCATGCCGCATGAAAATCCTGCTCAGATTATCCTGGAAGTCTTCGAGTATATAGTTTCCACTATGCCTTGCATGTCTTTGCTTCCCTGCCCGATTCTCCTCTCCGGGTCTGGTACAAATCGGCAGCACACCCGGCGTCTTGCTCAAGACCACGAGTTGGCAACTGAGCGCGGAACATGTTCCTTCAGCGTAACCTTCATGATACCGAAAACGTCGCCCTCCTGTTTTGCCTTTTCTGTTCCGCTTGAGCTTGCTTCTCAACTCACGCTTGTGTGCATGCCGCACCCCGGAGCCTCGAAGCAGCATACACATCTTTCATGGACGTTCCAGCTGCTTTACCACGACGCATGCGCATTTACATTTTTCAGGCCCACACACGTTTGGCAGGAGTGGCCTTCTGGTGTGGAGACAAGCATTGTGATCGGCCAGACCAATGCTGTTCTTGTTGAGACCCTTGCCGCTGTTTGTGCATGGACAGCGAATGATGTGCGGCTGAAAGTGCAGCAGGCAGAAGACTGCGAACAAAACCCTAAGCTTCTTAAGTCATGTGTGGGGTCCTTGAACTGCTAGCAGCGAGCCGATTACCGGTTACCGTCTGCGAGGAACAAGACTTCTGGCATGAAGAGGTTGGTGACAGCAAAGGGCATGTTCGTCCCTGAACCCTATGACTCACAGCTGCAGTTGAAGACTGTCGATACGGATGCTGACATTCTACCCTGCAGTTATTGGCAGCAATTTGCACGAGCTGCGAGACATTGGAATGCTGCTCCCTCTTGCAATTGCACACGGTCTGAGGATAGAATCCAGGCGGAAAAGAACGCGGTGTTGCTTGAGCCTCTTATGTATGCCGTCGTAAAAGACCACTTGACAGGCCATGTCCCGCGCTTTTTTGAGATTTGTATCTTGCACAGAAGCGGCCAATCACTCTAGACCCTTCCCTTATCCATACAGGTATGCCTAATGCAGGGTCAGGTCCAGAGCATCAACTGGCAAAGCCGCGCAGGTCAGACACGCAACGAACTCGGTCCCCAGCTTCTTCAAGTTGGACCTTACGAAGAGATGCTCAATGTTTCTCAGAAGTGGGTGCTGGAGAAGGCACTTTGCGGAGCTTTGCCAACATCCGCCGTGCGAGCAAAAGCAAACAACCAAAATGCAGGACTCCTACCTTCGCCTGGTGAACGGCCAGACCGGTGAAGAGCGCGTGGAGCGTGGACCCGCTGCAGCCCGTCCGGACAAAACTGGAACAGAAGCCCACAAAAGAGGCAAAGGCGCAAGGATGCAGAAGGCGAGCGACAAATTGCCTGACTGGCCTGCTCTTTGCTTTGAGGTTGTGGTGCCAATGCCTGTTGAGACCGCGCCCGAGGGTAAGCAAAAGGCTGTGTATGTAGACAGCCAGACAGCGGTGAAGGTGCTCAACAGGCAGCATCATTGTGTGGGTCCGAACGTTCTATCATCGACATGTCTCGTAGCACCCCCCCATGTCCCGCCGGAGCCATCTGTTTCGGGCAGGCAGAGTGGCCAACAGCGGCTAGACACGACGCAGGGTGTTTTCATCCCACTTCCGTACGAGCGAATCCTGGAGACGCAACGCAAGATTTTGGTGTTGCCTCACCAGGACGGACACGGTCAACTAGTCAAGCGAAGGGGCAAGATTTAAACTGAGAGTGAGTTTGACCATCTAGTATAAGCTCCTTGTCCTGCTCCTGGTATGACAACGGAAGGGGATCGTTGAATGGCGGCACTGGTTTGGCAAGATTTGTAGGCATCTTGGTACAATAGGCCGCTGTAGTAGGGGTGGACACCATGAGAGGGCAGCACTCCATGTTTGCATTGAGTGCTGACAGGCCTGCGTGACGCGCGACATTTACGGTGCAGTGACTTTGAAGACCGGCGCCGGTGGTGCCACTGCCTTCTTCTTGCCACCCTATACCTCCTTGATGGAATTCAGCTGGTCTGCCTACTCCTCTCCGGTGCCAGAGCATTGCACCAGCTGAGCGCAGTCGACTCGAACACTGGTGTTTAGTTAGGTTCCTCGCTGGCATCTTAGGTGCTGGAGGACCCGGTGCCAAAGGTTAACATCACCATGATCGATCTGCGTGCGCAGAAGATGTTCTTTCAGAATGAGGCAGAGCTTATCCGCAGCCGACGCACAGATTTCGTGTAGCAAGAAAGTCGTCTCGATGTGCTGGCTATTCATGGGTCCGGCATGCGGCTTCGCACAGGAACTTGCAGAGTGTTGCCCAGGTTCTAGGTCCAGTGTCGGTCCCGATGTTTGCAGATTCTGAAGGTCCGAACGAGCGACAACGTGAAGCTGAAGCTGGAGGGAACTATCTTCTGGCAGGCCACTTCAGCAGCGGTGCTGTGACGACATCATGCAGCTGCCTACGCCCCCAACTGGCGGTTCTCCCTTCCGCAAGGTGACCGATGTCATGAAGATGGTGTCCATGACTTCGGATGCTCCTGGCGACATCTCTCAGCGGGTGACTTGTGCCTCTAAAAGCGTTCAAGCACCTGTACGATCCTCTGTTGTATAGTTACAACATGGTTCAGTTGTGCGTGGCCGACTCAATGTACTTGCTTGTCGTAATACAGGAAAGATGGTTTGCCACAGCGCAAACTGTCACGTCGACACTCACGCAAAGCTTCTGTGAAACGATTGACGGTGCAGCCTTGTGACCGGTAATCAACATGGTACGTTTCGGTTTCTTGGTAGAGTCTTTGTTTGCCCTGGAGGCACGATCTGGAATGATCCAAGAAGTTGGCAGGCGCATGCGGTCTTGAGTTAAATTGCTCTTGCCAGAAGTCGGGGGTCAGCTCGTCTGCCAGGCTTACATTGGCCGAGTTCATGAACGGCTTCAACAACCTGACGCAGGCTACATACGACCGTCAGGCTGGAGGGAGGGCTTCTGGCATGTCAGCAGGGCGGTTGACGGCTTGTGGGGTGTGCATGAATCAATTCACTATGATTTAAGTAATTTAAAAAAACTATGTCTGCTATGTAATTACGTCAGCTACGCATGCATTCGTATTTGCACATGTGAAATCCAATTCTGCACGACGCCCATGCTATAACTTGTGCATGTATACGCTG
The DNA here is from genome assembly GCA_003297005.1 of Symbiodinium sp. clade A Y106. NCBI lineage: Eukaryota > Dinophyceae > Suessiales > Symbiodiniaceae > Symbiodinium > Symbiodinium sp. clade A. The sequence continues at coordinate 18,147 of BGNK01005102.1, read as the reverse complement.
AGGAATGCTTACACTGGTATCGGTTTACAGTTCAGGAACCGCAACAACGGAAGCAAAAAGATCTTCGTTCAGGTTGCCGACGTCTTCTATTCAGACCGTGGAGTTGAAGTACAGAGCTTGGAGATCACACGCTTTGCGCCTCAGCTCCAAAGTCCAAAGCCAGATGAGCTTCTGCAACATGAGAATTATTTCTTCTCCTCTCATATGCACTCGTTTCTTTCCTTCGCTAGAGTCTTGGCGAGGGTGGGCTTGCTGTCCTTCAAGCAAGTTGCCTGACAGCTGCGGGAAACTGTTGAAGATCCCAGGCAAAGATCGGTAAGCTCCAATACAGGAAAACGAGCCGGGTAGTACTCAAAATCCAGGCCAGGCCAGTACTTCATTTCCATCTGCATAAGTTAGCAGCCTCATATACCCTATACTGTGTCATGCAGCCACGCAGTAGCGAAGACATGTAAAGATGATGTCAACGTATGATGCACGCGCAGACTTGTTTCAACATGTCCTTGGCCGAAGCCTTGGGCCTTTCAGGATTCGGTGGATGCCGCCACAGCGGCGGTCCTGCAAGAGATCATTAAGGAGACCACCCTTCGCGCGGGGCTGGGCAGATCTAGTACTTTCGACGGTGAGAAAGCGTGCTTGATAGCATGTATGCACCAGCGCCACCACGCTGGAGCTGCACAGCACAGTCGCAAGTCTGAAGCTCCGAGGCATCAACGAACTCCAGAAGCAGGAGAGCGAGAACGCAGTGAATGCTTAGGCCCCAGTGGCTGTCTGTCACATGGAAGGAGTTGATCCGGCTCGTACGATTAGTGATCTCAGAGTCCATGGCCGTCATGGCGGTTGTGCCAGTGAGGCTAACGCAAAAAGCCCTTGATTCTGATCGTGCCGTAACACTTTAGTTTAGTACCAGCTCGAGTGAGATAACTGACGCTCTCACAGTAACAGCCGGGAGCGCGGGGTGGAGCAACTGCCCCTGTCACGAAGATTCGCCGGATCCACCTACTCTACGAACAACTACGGTGACAGGCCCTTTCCAGAGTCCACCTGCCGAAATTTGATGCGGGAACATCAGGCAGCAGGGCCGGAGAAACTGGGCCATCCTTCGCCAGGCCTAAGGTTGAACATTGAAGCTCGATGGCAAGCCTGATGCAGCGCAGAACCGGCAGCCCAACCTGTTGTTATGAAACAATCAATGGGTGCGGCGAGATTTCTGAGGCTGCGAAACTGGCCGCGGACATCAGACTGGAACAACAGCGCACAGCATTGATTCAGACGCAGGCGTGGCAGGGTCTTTGGCACGAGTTCTCGAGTAGGGCTGCGCAAAGGAGGCAAGGAGAAAAGCAGACTCCTTTGCTTAATTTCGCTTTGCCAAGCAAAATGCTCGCTTTCGTCCCTCTTTAGTTCGTAAGCAGAATCGAGCACTGTGAGACGCAGCCATCCTCGCAGGCTGACAACACGAAGCTTGCCAGGCAGTTTCAGGGACAGTCTGCAGGTGCCAAGTTGGTGGGGATCCCAGTGAGAAAACCCAGAATGGTTCACCTAGGTGCTGCAGGCAGCTTGCAGTTGCTTACCAATGCTTTGTGTCTAGCTCCGGCAACTCGCGCCGAAGAAGTGGTGTCCCTGAATGTGGCGAGTTGCTGAGCGGCAGGCTAGAAGGCTTCAGTCTGGCTTCCGTAATCGAGCGGCACCCCGAAAGTTCGTGAAGCGCAGGAAAGGCGATGCTGTTTGCATTCATTGAATCGCGCTGTTGATTCTTCTTGTAGGCAGGATGGGAAGCCATCAGAATTTCGTTGCGAACTGCCGCTCAAGGTGCAAAGCGCCATGGCGTTCATCGCGGGGTTGAACGAGTCCGTGCCAAATGTCACCGAACGCGTTGAACTTTACAAGCCCGGGCCTCGGAATGCGACAGATAAAGTTAAGGCAAAAGCATTTGAGGGGCTCAGCTGGACATTGCAGCTGCTGGCGAGTCAACCATGTTAACTGGCGCGGGCCTTTATGCTGTCTTGCTCCAGGCTGCACCAAACCTTGACCGCCCGAAACAGCGACACCGCCAGTCTGTCGCAGGGCAAGGTGCCGGATTGAGAAGTGAGATCCGTGATTTCTCTTGTGTTTTTGTATTGCTCTGTCGGAGAAAGTTGTACTTGGCGGACCTCCCTTCGCCCAATAGAGCATAGTGGCACAGGTTTGACACCACGACGCCACTTTCCGTAAGCTTGCCAACTCGGTGGGCCAGTGACAGCGAGATTGGCTGCAGGCCCAGATCTTCATGACGCCAGATGATTTCAATCTCAATCTGGGCGCAACGACATCGTGAGTCGCATCCTCATCTGCCCGTTGAGCTGAGAATTAGAGCCACGTGGGTTAGCCTGAGAGCTAAGGGTTGTGACGGTGGCTGTACATTCATGAGACGTATGTTGGGCCTGCCAGGAACTGCATGCGGCTAGAGGGTGAGGAAACCAATGAATTCATTGCTGCAATTGGAATTCAAGCTTCGGAAACTGGGTGCTGCGAATGAAGACGGAACTGTATTGCAGCTACATTGCAGAAGCAGTACAACGGAGCCTGAAGGGAGTGTGACAGCGTGGAAGTCGAGGGGTCAACCACAGGCTGCAGGCGCGTGTAACATGCGTACAGCCGGAGAGTGACTGATAGGCCTGCCAACGGCACATGAAGGAGCTACCGTGAACAGAAGAGAGTGCAAGTCGTTTGCAAATTTTGTGAGAACCGTGGCAAACCATGCCTCGGCTTGAGCGTGCGTGATGCATGCACACAACTGACTACTCGCCTAGTCAAACTATTCGAGTAGCCGGCCTGTATAGAACACACCACAGTAGACCAGACATCAGACCCTGCATCGTAGGTTTCGTCCTAGCCAGGCGGGAGGCAAAAAAGGGTTGTGATGAAAGCATTTGACCCAAGGCACCACGCACGGCAAACCCTGGGAATGTTCAGCTAAGTCTGATTCCGGGAGGCTTGGCAAAATAAACATGGCAGGGCACAAGTACGGTGACATCCGCGTCACATGTTGCCTTCTTCCGTCTTGAAGTGCCTGGGGGGCACATCCAACTCTGACAGTTTAGTCACGCGTGTTCCAGCCGAGGTGACCATTGTGGCTCCTGGCCGAAAGACCGGGCCTTCGTGGATGCCTTCCGCATCGTTTTATCATGCCAATGTACACCAGATTCTCAACGGACCCGGCATGTGTAGGAAGGCATCCACCGGGACGCAGCTCAAGTGTAGCCACCGACCTGGCACATCACTTTCTGCAAGCAAGGCCTCGCACGCTTGAAGCAGCAGGCGTGCAGAAAGCTTGTTTGCCGCAGTTCGAAGAGCCAGCACAGTGCGAAGTAGGCCCAGGTGATATCGTCAAGAGGACAGTAGGGTTTGCATTCGGCTTTACGGTTATAAGTTATCAGCACTAGTGACGCTCTGCAACCCTGCCGTGAACACCTATTGTGTGTGTGTGCATGTGATGGTGTCCTTTGGCTAGTATTCGTCAATATTAAAATCACGAACTCGCAACCTGAGTCCCTCCCAAACCCCTTCACGTGCTGTGGACTTCGACAACATGCAGCTGACCCGTGAGTATTTATCGTGGTCGTGACCTGGGAGTGTTGAAGTCAGCTTCATGTCAAGTGCAGGTGACGAGAGTCACCGTGCCACCAAGTAACTCGAGAATGGGTCTCAATTTGCCCCTGAAGGGGGCATAGGCATAATTCGAAAAGCTACAAAAACATCCGTCTGCCATGAGTGCACCATGAGTACAAAGTGAACCAAAGCAGAAGGTGAAGGTGCCCGACTTGCAAAATCGACGATCTGGCAGTCAAGGCAACAGTTTCATTGGTCGTTTCGAGTTCGAGGGGCGGCCTGCACAGTGTCCCCTCGATCCCGCAGTCGCAGTGACGAGTATTAAGATCTCTGTGTATTTGCACAGGTCATGCACGAACTTGTCGTGGATCGACCGTGCTAGTGCCCGGAGCCTTATGGCAGCAAACATATCCATCCAAGGCGCGGCAAAAACAAAACTCCAAACGGAAACCCGACGGCGCTGCCATGAGAGTCTCGTGGCTCATCGCGGTTACGCCACCTTGTTTGTGTAACTTCTTTGTAGCACTTGAAGCTCGCTGCAATTGCCATCTGAAAAAGCGGGGATGCGGGGGCCATGCCTCCGCGCCTTCAGAGCAGTGACACCGCAGGGACCGACGAGCCAAGACTCTTGCAAAGGTATGGCGTTGTTCTTACTCCACCGTTCCTGGTTCCCGTGACAACCTCAGATGACGCTGCAGCTTAAGCCTGATTCGCCTGATTCCATAGTCCTGTCGAGAAAAGGCATGCACTAGAAGAAGCTGCTAAGCGCACCCGACCGTCCGCACATCTTGGAAGCAAGCTGTACTGAAGCTGCACAGGTGTGGCCAATTCCGTCTATCGGGTGCCGCAGCCTCATCATGCACGGATTCCCTTGCCTGTCAGTCAGCCCAAGATATCGTACCTCAAGCTGCGACTCCAGACTCTTGAAGCAATCGCCGGCACCGCAGCAGTCGGCTGCTTTCCGGTACTGTTGGTTTAAGCCAACGCCCCCAGAGGCCTGAGGTGTTCCTGAGCTGTAGCGCAGTGAGATGTCCAGGTTTCGGAGCCATCAGCCGCCGCTTGTCCATAGCACAGAGCCCAGGCTGCCAGACTGAGAGCCCGTTTGACAGATGTCTTGCGGCCAGAATTGACGGCCGGATTTTCTGTACCTGCCAATCAAGTTGCGAGTTAGCCATCTTGAAATCCTGTACGTTTCGGATGAGGTCCCCAACGAAGAAGCGAATCTGGCAATGTCTGTGTCAGCAGGCCACCACACAGAAATGCTGGTGGCTCGAGGTAGTGGTGCTTGATCGAGTGTGTTGGCACTGCAGGCTTGACCGGATATCTGGCCGCTCGGCAGAATTGACATTGTCTTGGACCTACTGTAAGCTGCAACTGAGAGGCCAACCTACAACCGCACGGCACATCTGCAAGTGACACAAAAGCTGAAAAGGAAGAGCCTATTGACTGCAGACGGTGTGACGCTGAAACCTAAAGGTCGAACACAACGCACCATCTACCAAAATGACGAGTCATGGTACTGTAATACTGTAACGTGTTTCTACGAACCGACAGCGACGGCCTGTCTTTCTTCCTCCACACATGTCTTGATGCAGACCCTGTTTATCGGAAGACCTACTTCGGCCCGATATGGGTCTGCAAGTTCCTGGCAGTGTGTGCATCTGCGACATGAGGACCTCTTTTCCAACCATCTCTCAGGCGTCCCTCGTGCTCATTGTCGTTGGTCTCGTGGTCGGCCCAGACCAGGACATGTGCGGCGGAGGTGTGGGTTTCGGCAGACCACAGCTGCATCACTGTGCCTCTCAGCAACCTCACGGCTTCACAGGTTTTAGCCCCTTTTCATGCTGCCTTCGGAGGAGCAGTCCATCAGCTTGAACTACGAGCCGCTGCCGCTGGCAGGAGACTTAGAGGCTCTTTGCAGAAGGACGCTGGCTTGATCGTGTTTGCTAAAAGACGACCCATCCAAATCAGACATAAGCTGGTGCCGAAGGTGTTGAAGCTTCTGCTTCGGCCGATGCTGGGAGAGCGCCTTGGAATTGTACGACGACGTGCTTCCTTCGATGGGATGATACAAGTGTGCCTGTAGTCGTGCGACGGCGTGGGGAAGTGAACGTCTAGGTGAGCTTTCGTCCTATTGGTGAACTTGGCGTGTTGCACAAGCTGTACCAGCACGGCTCCCCGAAAGGCCATCAGCTTCCAGGCAGTCCGACCCCTTTAGTGATCCTGTCAAGACCTCAGCTGCGATTTTGGCAGATCATGAGTTTGAGACTCGCTTGACTGCCGGCCCACCGGGTCCAGAGGTTGCTATAGCTTTTCCTGCAAACCCGGTCATGATCGGCGGCGTAATCGGCGTGGTGCTCAGGATGAGGCAGCCTGTGTTGAAAGGAGCCAAATTATGGATGTTTCTCATTTTTGCTGTGCTCAGCTTGCACCAGGTCTCGTTCTCACTTCGTTGAACCTTCTGAGTCTGGGGCGCTTGGACGGCAGGAAACTTAAAGCACCAGCATGCCCAACAGGGGCCCAGCATGCGTTGGCTGCAGGGCTCAGTTCGGGGCGCTCGTGGCCCAGGAGCCATCCTCGCCCGCAGTTCGCTCCGAAGTCTGAGACTTCTTCCAGGCCTCCTGAGCTCGGGCCCTGGCAAGTTGTGTTCCTTCGTTTCTTGCGTAGTCATGTTTCACGCGCTGCCCAGGTTTCGGCATTCTGTGCGCAGGCTGTCTCAGCACGTCTGGAGCCAGCTATTTGTGTCTTTGTCATAGTTGGGTAACATTTTACATTATGGGTACTTAAAGCCAATAAGGAATAAAAACTTAAATCTTTAATCCTATCCCGACCATGAACTAGGTGTGGGTCTGAGGCAGTTGCAACCAGCATGAAGGCCCCGAAGGCCACGACAAGACATCGTATGTATAGCGGTTACGTCATTGCCGAGCCATGTCTCCCAGGTATGGGCTTTTTGCGTCTGGGGCTCAGCTGAAGACGGGGTTCGAGCTGCGGCTGTGCTTCCGTGCAGACCACTTGCTGCAACTCAAGTTTCCAGTGCCTCTCAGGGAGTCATGAACCGTTTGCACACGTCGCAATCGGGTCTACAGTCTACACGATCACTGCACATGGATGGTCAAATTAAGGATATATGCCTTGGTCTTGCAGAGTGGCTACAACCGCCCGGTGCGCGTCCTGTCCTTACGCGAACGAGCTCACTTTCCGGGATGACTTTAATCTAATTTAGTGCACATCAAAAAAATGTTCCTGCAGCTGTCTGTGCTTCGGCATTTAACTTTTCGTCACTGTTATGGAATCTTGAATGCCTTGTTTTCAGACACTCTGCACTGCAAGGGCCGCCGATCCCACCCGCTTCTATTTTCTTTACACACGGCATACAACGACAGTGGAAGGATGCCCCCAAGTAGCAGCCATCGACTAGAAGGGATGCGCTTTGAAGAGCAACACAACTCCCCTGAACACCTACAGCAATGTGCGAAATCTGCAAAACTACAGCAGGCAGGTCAGAAAACTATCAAGGAGCTGATATAGTCTTGAGAGTCAAGCCTGATCACTCCCAGCATGATGGAGCATAGCACCTGCTGCAAATTCGTTCTTGTTTCCCTGAACTAGTTGCATGATGTTGGCATTTGAGGATGGTGTGTCTGAGCCGGAGACGTCCCTCAGCCTCACGGCCATTGCTCTAGTAGCCGGTTCCTGAGGAGGTTGCCTCGAGAATTCGTGTCAGGGCTCCGTTGCTGTGCAGCCAGCGCTGAGGTCACCGGCATTCTGCTGTCTTTGCCAGGTTCGTTCCCTGGTCTGCAGACATTGTAGAAGCGCTGAAAAAACAAGTGCGGGCTTCACAAGTGTATCCGAAGGCTCAGTGCAAGACTCCAGCTATCCTGACACTGGTGTCCGGTTCTGGTTCAAGCGTTAACTCTGGCTGGCATCAGAGTAGGCCTACAGGTGCAATCACAGAGCCATGGCTCCGGCTTGAGAGTGAGAGATTGGATGCGAGGACACGGAAAGCATATTTGGGACGTCGCCCAGCACATCTACCATGGCCAATGCAGCAACTGCAGCAACCTGATGTGTTTGGAGTCCTTCCAGCACAGCTCTTTCCACGTCCGGGGCATCCCGGAGAGTGGATCCAGGCGTTGCCAAATCAACTTTACAGGCCAGAGACGAGTCAGCACCACTAAATAGAGTCCATTCAGCTGGTATTTTGTCATTGATTGTTCCGCTGCACGCCAGGTTTTGCCAATCGTGTGTGTCCAGTGCAAGCCATATGGCTCGAGCTTGCGCTATAGTCTACAGTTCGCCAGTCATGTGCTGGGCAGTCGCCCCGATGCACAAGTTCTAGAAAGTTGGCCTTTCTTAGGCCTCAGCGCGTAGCGAATGTCCAGCACCAAAGTCTTGGGCCCGAGCTCGCGCAGTTCCTCTCCAAGAAGCTCGACATCCTCGGCTTCCTCGCTGGCATCCAAGGACTCCAAGCCACCTTCTTTGCGCAGCACCGAGGGAGTCGGCGGAGGGAGCCCAACGGCAAAGTCTGGCCGTTCCACTTCTCCAGACAAGCCAAAAACACCAAAGGAAAGCAAAGGCGATGCAAAGCAAAAGACTCCGGGAACAAGCAAGGCAGGGAAGGGCAAGAGTGGAAAAGATGGCGAAGACTTCTTCGCGATGATCCCATGCGGGACTCCCTTCGCAAAGCTTCCGAGCCTGAAGGAATGTGCCAATGATCCCGATGCTTTGAATGAGCTACTCATTCAGAAGCTCCAGCTTTGCTTCGCAGTGTACGATTTTAGGAATGACCGAATGATGACCGAGAAAGAAGGCAAGCGCTACACGCTCCTGGAGATCACGCAATATTGGCCAGGCGAGAAGTCAGACGACAAGAAGTCGAAGAGCAACCCCAAGATCATCGCGGGCAGAAGCGACACGGAGGATCCGACCTCTTCCGGACTGCAGGCTAGCAGTGGAGGCACTGAAACGGAAGGCCAGCACCCAACTACGTTGATTGGCAATGTCGTGGAGCTGGTCAGGAGAAACGCTTTCCGCACTCTCATGCACCGAGACCGCACACCCATGGATCTGCTGGACGGAGATGACGACGAGCCCCTGTTAGAGCACACTTGGCCCCATCTGGAGCTCGTGTACGAGCTGCTGTTGAAGGTGGTGCAGAGTAAAGAGATTGACTTCCCAACCGCCCAAGCCGCCGGCATGGACAAGCTCTTCGTAAGCAAGCTCATTGACTTGATCGAGTCTGATGATCCAAGAGAAAGGGAGATTCTCAAAACCCTCATCACCAAGATCTACAGCAAACTGAGCAACTTGCGCTCCACAATCCGAAGAACCATCCAGGCCTTTTGCCAAAGGGCTGCAAACTTGGAGGATGGTGAAACTCCCCAGTGTGGTTTGTCAGAGCTGCTGGAGGTCTTTTCCGCCCGCATTGTGGGAAGTTTTCAGACCCCCTTGCGGAAGGAGCACCGCGATGTGCTTACCGAGGTTCTGATGCCCTTGTACAAGCTTGATCACCTTTCCTTCTTCCATTCGCAGCTGAAAGACGTCGTGAAAGCCTTTTGCAAAAAGGAGTCTGGCCTTACCAAGGCTGTGGCTTTGGGTTTGCTCCGCTACTGGCCCCAGTGCGCGAGCAGCAAGCAGACAATCTTCATTGGAGAGCTAGAGGACATGATCCACCAGATGCCCAGCGCAGACTTCAAGTCCATAGGCCCTGCTGTGGCCAAGCGGTTGTCGGCTTGTGTCATCTGCCCACATTCAGAGGTGGCGGAGAAGGCCCTCGGTGTTTGGCGGCACCAGCCGACGGTTCGCTCCACTGTTGCTAATTGCCGCGATGATATGCCGCTGATTGTCAGTGCCCTGTACGGCAATGTAACACAGGCATGGGCGCCCAACGTGATGAGCAAGACACTGGATGTGCTGAAGAACTTCATGGATGCCGACCGTGAGCTTTTCGATAGCTGTTCCTCGAAACATCGGAAACAGGCTGACGAAGCGGAGAAACGCGAAGCTCTCCGTGTGCAGCGCTGGAGTGCCCTCCGAGCAATGCACGACAAGTTGCATGGACAGGCGAGGTTGGAAAGGCATTTTGAAATACCAAAGTCTGCACCTAGGACTCCAACAGGCAGGCCTCAGCTTCCTATCAATGAGGAAGTCGCCTTGAAGCCAGATTCCAGCTGCGCCTTCGCCCTGTGCTGGGACTGGTCTTTGACACCGTCTGTTGAGCAGCTGTCATTGCAGGCACTTGTTGTCAACACGGATGGGAAAATCATCGATGCTGTCCACAGCCGCAACCTCACGGCGTTCCAGTCTGCTGTGCGCCTCACGGCACGTGCGCCTGCACAAAACATGTGCAGCGCATGTTGTGGTACGATTTGGGTTTCGTTAGACTTGCTACCGATGGACGTTGCCATGGTGATCTGCATCGTGACATCTGCTACAGGAGTCCCTCTGGCAAGCATTGCATCGCACATGGTTCTGAATGTCGACAGCAGTGGCAACGTTTGTCTAGGAGAGATCAGTACGGATGTTCCTCTGGCAGCGAAGATGGGCTGCTTGGGCGTCCTTAGGCGCCAGGACTGGAACAGCTGGACCCTGGTCCCCAAATGTGAGTGGACGAAGCAGGCTTGGCACTTCATGGACTTCCCGGACTTGCCCGGCAAATTCATCAAGGAGGTGCTCCCCATGGTGTCAAAGAAGCAACGGGCGCAGGCATCCTTTGTCGCCATGGCCAAGGGCTCGGTCGCAGACTGTCCGATTTTCCCTGTGACCGGTGTTAATAAGAGAATCTTCGTCGGCATGGGCTGGGACTGGTACTCAGTGGAAGAAGCCAGCGCCATCACCGTTGCCTTGGTCCTCTACAGTGCCGACGGGAAGCATGTACAAACAAGCTCAGCCGAGAATTCTGGCAGTGTTAAGGGAGCTTTTCATACGGGAGACGGAGCTCTTTCTGCCGGAGTGTTTCTTGAGTTGGACTCACTCCCGGAGGAGGTGGCTGTGGCCTTCCTGGTTGGGAACATCGCTGATCCTGAGACTACTTTCGGCATGGTTCAGCAACCTCATAGCACCGTCATAGATGCAACAGGCAAGGAGCTCTTGCGCTATTTCATGCCGGAGGACCGCAAGAAGGCGAGTAGATACAACGGCCTCATCCTGACACGCCTGTTCTGGAACGAGTTTCATGGTCGGTGGAGTGCTCAGGCCCTGGGCCATTACTGCACCGGTGTGTCTTGGGACAAGTCTCAGACAGAGATGCTGAGCTTGCTGGCGATGCCACCCAGCAACTTGCAGACCCTGCTCATCGAGGATGAAGACAACGTCACCCGAGGTGACCATCGATCCACGACCGCAGCGAGCTCAACCAGCCAGAGCGTGATCATGTCCCTCTGAGACATCTCACACGCTCCTTGATCGGCCTTCCCTAGAGTGTAGGTTGGACTTGTTCTACACCATCTTACCTGTTTTTTGAAGTCCAGGTTCAAGCCATTGCATCGTTCCATAAGGAACATGAGCAAACAGTTGTAGCAGAGTGGGGGGAGACGGATTGAAGTACCGGAGGCAGGTGTGGTTGTGCGTCTGTGTATGTGTGTGTGTGTGTAATTCGAGCTTGCTAATCTAAGCTAGCCCTGGCGACGTGCCAGTCTACTGTAAGTTGGCCTGATGTCTGACTTTTGTACCTCATCTGCCCACCTGCGCAGTTTCACCGCAGCGACGTTCTGCGCAGTTGAAAGATCAAAAGCCGCAGATCAACTCGCTTCAGCAGAAGCCAATGCAGTCTCCGGCGCCCGCAGGCTGATGACAGAGTCCATGCAACTCTGTGCTTGCGCTGTCTGTTGCGCCGTGTTTCCAGACTTTCGGCGGCCAGGACGGCAGTTCAACCGCTTGCCAGACCAGAGTTTATAGTTGGCGCGCGGGTGGAGTACCTCAGCGCACGGTTCCAAACTCAGATGCGTGGTGTGATCACATCGCGAAGTCCCTTCAACATGCTGGAGGCCCGCAGGGAATGACAGCTGCAATGGCTCTTGCCCGTGGCATGCTTGAGAACTATTATGGCCGTAGCCACTGATATAAGCTCACTCAGATCTCATCGGAGCCTGGGCAGTGGATCTCTGTCCACAGCCCCACGCTTCGATTGGTGCAGAGACTTGGCCATGGTTCGGAGTTTGCCCATGCCCCAAGGTGATGATGCTTCAGTCCCCTGTCGCCACGAGAGTTGAGTCCTCCAGCTTTCGGCCACTCTTTTTCTGCCTTCCAACAGTCCCTTAGCTCTCCTGCCCCAATTTCTCCAGGCATGCAGTCCTTGGACGGTACAAGCAGTTACTAGCATGCGGCATTGGCTTATTCGGCCGCTTCTGCAATTGCTCACCGAGACTGCACATGCACTTTCTCCCACTGCCGTTTGATTGCGCTGCTGTCCCGTGAACCCCTGGAACGACATGTCAATGTAATGTGTGTCGAGAACTGTACCAAGGCAGCTAGAAATGCAAGTGGCAAGATATCCAGCCGGAGCCGCGATCGAGTATCTCTGCAGAGAGCAACGTCAATGGCGGAGAGGAACTGCCACTTGTGCCTGACTGGATCTTCAACGAAGTTAACGGAAACGGAACCTGCGCCAGTGTGACTCAGCACGAGGTGACGGCAGTCATGCCCCGAACTGGCAACCTGCAGATTTCTTTGAGGAGAAGTGTTGTCAAGCATGCGACGGACGGATCCAATGTTTGTTGCTTGGGACGCCAGAGGGCAGTGCTTACATATGGCAGGCCTGGGTACTGGTTGAGCCCTGCTGAGCAGCAGACGATTCTCAGACCACTGCTACAACCAGCCCGGTCTCGGTCTGCGAGTGCTGCTGGACAGAATGCGGCGGCTTGACCTCAGCAGTGCAGCTGGCTGTTCGTCTTGGTGCAATTTAATGTAATTGGCTTGAAGGTTGTGCTTGTTTTCGGAGTCTTGTTACAGGCACAGTACCGCTAAATGCGGCGCACCTGTCCAGCGTCGAACTTGAGTCGTACTACAGACCTCGCCTGGTTCTGCCGAGTGTGAGCGTCAAAACAATTGGCTTGATCTACACCTGCCTGTGGCATTAGAACATCGACCACGAAATTCCAAGGGTGGCGGTGTGACTGCAAAACAGCTTTTAAATTTTTTTAGCATCGCGAGGCAGTTGTCAGGTGTTTTCCCCGCCAGCTGTAGCATGAGAATGGAAAGGTTGTCGTTTGAGTTACAGAAGAACGATCCGGTCGCCGGTCCATTCTGTCCGTGTGTCTGAACTCAGATGCTCGTGCTGCCCGCTTGTCATTGTTTTGCGGATCATGATAGGTTGAAAAACATGTGAGCACAGAAACATGAGTGTCAATGCGCCGTACATGCAGGTCAGACCCGAGATGATCGTGGAGGGAGCTCACTTGCTTTTTTTCTTTGCCGGGGCCTGGAAGCCTGTCGTTGTGCGGAGCGTGCTTCCAGATGGTAATGTGCAGATTGGCTGGCATGAGGGAGCCAGCGACATGGTTGCAAATTTCCACCAGACATGGTAGAGGGACCCAGGCAACCCCCGTGGTAGTCTATTCTACCTTGTCGTGCTCCACGCCTGGCCAGTAAAGCAGGCTTCTACACAGCTACCACACCACCGGGACTGCTGCAGAACGACCCGGACTTTGCGCCAGATGAAGAGGAGTTGCGGCCACTTGCCTCTCAGGGATTATGTGGCCTCGACAACGCACTGGTCTTGGGATTTTTTTCTAACTCATGCTGCCGAGGCGGCTGAACACTCGGCTGTCGAGGGCACGGGCCCAGAATCCGGTCGAGGCTACCATGCACTAGTGTTAGTGTCGGATGGACCTTCGCCCATGGGTTTCTTTTCCGAGCCGAGCATCGCGCAGCGCTTGATGTTAGACCCACCGTGAATCTACCAAGGAGGACTACAAGATTCCCCAGGCTTTGGATGCATTGGCCCTGCCTGGCTTGCGATCGATGGAGCAACCGCAATTCAGGCCGATACTGAGCGAGGTTTGATGCTTGGGTGTGCACACAATCTGCATTTCGAAGTGAGCCAGGAACCTTTAAGCAGCAGGCTCTCGAAGTATCAAGAGTTGTGGGAAGGTATAGCATTTGTTGACTTTTAGTTGGATATGCTGCCTACTGGGGTGTCTCTTTTTCTAACCTAGCTGTCTTTTTTGAACCTGAAATCTTTTGTTGAACCTGGGCCATCTGATTTCCGACCTGGTGCCCCCACCTCGGCGTCGGGATCTTTTTTCTGACCAGGATAATTTTAATTCTGACCTGGACAGTCTGAATCCTAACCTCGCCCACTACTACGGGATCATTTTTCTGACCTGGAGAATCTTAATTCTGACCTGGACAGCCTGAATCCTGACCTGGCCCGACTTCTCTCTGACAGCTCCAAGTTCCCATCCTTACCCCGGGACCCCCCCACCGTTCTGCAAATACTACTACTTCTACTACTACTACTACTACTAGTTCTAACCCGTGACCCTGACAATGACGGTGTGTGCCCTCGAGCAGTGGCGCTCCGAACAGTTGTAGCGACGAGTTCCGGGTGTGCCACCTTCAACCCATCCCAATGATGAAGCCTAAATGTGGACAGTTGCCGTAGAACCCCCTGGCGCTCCCTGTGGTAGTAGCGACGGGGCCCCACGACAGATAGGTGTCCTTTTCGTTGCGGACTGAACTTGTACAGCAACAGCACCACCTTCAAAGCACTTTTGAACCCAAATATCACGAAGCACAAACTCTTTGAGCTTCCTGCATTGTGGATTGGGCATAACGATGGTGTGAAGTCGCGGATTTCAGTGGATCAAACATGAATGTAGTGGGGTAGAGGGAAGCGTCAACGAGCGTCAGTGGTCCGGTGCTGTGGGCAATCTGCAACACCAGCAAATGATGCATGAAGATGACTCCCCTGATGACTGTTGCTTCACACATGAACAGATTGATAAGTTCAGCAAGGCACTAGGCATTGACAAAAGACTTGTAGATTCCGACCTGCTCTGCCTGAACAAGAAGGTTGAACGTCTAGATCGATTGCAGATAGACAAACAATTCCTCTTGGATGCCTGGTTCTCACCCCCCAACAGTTTCAAGACCTGCCCCCGCGGCCATGACATTGCTAACAGGAATGTTGAGCCCAAAGTGATATTTGCAGGAGCGAGCCCAAGGTCGTCATCGTGCCTACTTCATGGTACTTCAACGCACCCCAATCTGACTCGTTTAGTCACGGCCTTTATCAGACAACAGAGACCTGACTTTAAGTTCACGACTTTCACCATTCGTGAAGACCTTAGTAGGCATCCACATTGGGATACCAGGAATGGACCCTGTGGCACCTTCTTTCAAGTGATAAGTAAAGGTTGGGAGGAGGATTGTGGATTGCGCATAAGGATGGGCTTGACATGCGAATGCATAATGGGGCTCAGATTAAAGGGTTCAACCTAGCAGCGCAGAACGAACCTGTCATTTTCGATGCTAGGCGCTTCCTGCATGCTAGTCAAGAGTGGCCAGCTGACACAACACGTGTCGTGTTGATTGCATGGACTGTTATACATGTCAGAACTATGCCGATGCATCTAGTTGTGGAGCTTCAGAAAGCTGGCTTCCCAGTGCCGTCGGAAGCAGACCTGAGTGTGGAAGTACCGAGTGACTGGGTTCCTGGGACATCTATGCCTAAAACTAAGAAGCTGAAGCAGTCCCCACTGGTTTTCGCGCCATCATCTGGCTGGACCCCTGGTCTGTCCGTTGAGGGAGGAATTGTGACTCACCACCTTGACTGATTGCGGGGCTTGCTGTTATCACGTAAGCTTTCCTTTTGTTGACATTGGTTCAACCTTGCCTAAGGAAAGTCAAGGGATCGTGTGAGGTGGACACATCTGGATGGCACTCAATGGCTGTTGTTGTTAAGTGTATAGCTCTTTGTTGTTTTTTTAGTACTGGTTCTTAGAAGCAAAGATGCCGTCTGGTCGAGTTCCTAATTCACCTGCATGCATGTGACACCTCAACGATTGAATCCAATCTTCGAATAACTCACTGCATGCTAAGTTGTAATTGATGCTGATGCACGCTGCTGACCACATCTGCTGCAACCATTCAACTGCATGCCAATTCTTCAGATGTTGCATGATGCTGCTGTGTGTGGATGTATGATGCTGCGACACAACTGCCATACTGCACCGGATCAGCCTAGACTAAGTTTCCACCCCATCTAGGTATGTGATGCCTCAAATCCCCTCAGACATGATCCCAAAATGAAGTCACTTGGATAGGGCCCTAATGGAGCTAACTTGAGCTGGAGCCAGGGAGATTTAACCTCGTCACGCGTTGCGCCATGGAATTCCTGAACTGACTGCTTTGTTTAACTGGCGGTACAGATGACTGGTTCATTTCTGCTTGAAATTTACAGAATGAGTCATGGCTGCCTTTCTCGCTGGCATTGGAGTGTGGGCTTCTACTGCTCTGGTGGTTGATCCACACATGAATGGCCCATGGAACAGTGGTGAAGAGAGAACCTGGCCTGGCAGTTTGGACAGTCGAGAAATGGTTACGGTCTGTGTCTGGACCTGGCTGCACGTGTATTTTCGTTCTGGACTTTGTCTGCAAACTCTGTCTTCACGTGTTAATTGCTAGCATGATGGGGAACTTTGGCCCCTTGACTCGTTATCCTGGCCATCTACGAACTGCAATGCATGGAGATTGGGTGGATGTGGGCATGCTGTCCTACTGGTCTATGAGATGTGAGCCTAACGGATCGCTGTCCTCACCAACTCAATCTGTCGTGAATTGTGCTGTGTGGTCCTTTTGCGAGCGGATCACTATGGTGGCTGAGCAGTTGGTTCAACATCAATTCTGCTGAAAGGGTCTGAAAATTAGGGTGAATAAAATGAAGTGCAATGCATCAAGGTGGCATTTTGCCGCATGTGCAAGAAATCCGCACAAAGTGAGAATGCATGAAACGTGCAGTTGATGCTAACCTTTTATCACGTGAAGTGATGTGTAGCTTTCTGAAAACTGATGGCTGCGAATGAACCACCCCATGAACAACTCATGAGGAGACTGAAATCACTGAACTATTGGACCTACTGCCCTGCATCGCGTACTCAGCCAAGCAGGAGGCAAAAAGGTCCTAGTACTAGTACTAGGTTGTGGTTGTGATGCTTCTGATGGGGTGGTGGTGGCAGCGGTGGTAGCGGTTGTGCTGGTGCTGCTGCTGGTGCTGGATTTGAGCTTTGCCTTGAGATGTAGGGTTATCAGCCACCAGAGATGGGGAGGGCCCCATAAACCAGGAAGTCTGGACAGCAGCTTTTGAAGACCAAAGCCAGGAATTACTCCGAACCCTCAGCGGGCTAGCCGGGAGGTGATGACCTGAGGGAGCAAGGAGCAGCCCATCCGCAGAGCAGAATAGCCGCTTGCTTGAAATGCTTGTTTTCCTGCATGAATTTTGAGGTTTCGAGGTTTGGGGAGCCTTAGGCCCTAAGCCTTCGTTTTCTGAGCGCCCGAGATCCCAGCGCAAGTTAGTTTGGCAAGGGCAGGTGTATGTGCATGGGTATGTATGTAAGTGTGTGCAGAGACAGACAGAGGACTCCTCATATGCCGCATATACCTTTCTGTTCCTGATGCACTTCTTGCTTGTTATCGGACTGGCAGAGCTCTGCGGCCCCTCGAGTGTTCAAGTCGCTTTCCTGGCTTCAGAATTCGCCACAGAACTCGAGCTGGCCCTAAACCCTAAACTGACTTCAAACTGACTTCGACCATCACAGCCGACCTGAGATGGAATGCATAAGTTCAAGCCGAAGCGAAGCGACCCCTGCCTTTTGTGGCACTACCATGTTGCAGACAGTAGATTTGGGTCTACGGCTAGGTGGTTTAGGCATGCCTGGGACATGCTTAGGACTTGCCAGGAGGGGCCCGCAGCCGCAGTTGACTGGAGATTGCGGTCACAGCTCTTTTTGGAGGCAATGCGCTGAGTTTTGTGAGCAACAGGCTCCCCAGCGGGCGATAGCTGACCCGAAACCCTAAAGCCTAAAACCACATGCCTCGCCTGGATTGTCCGAGTGTGAGCGCCGAAAGCCTAAACACATGTTTCTTGTTGGATCCTAATGAATCTTCATGAAGCAGAGACCGAAGTTTACCCCGATGCAAACACAGGGGTTTCGGGTTAAGCATTTTTTGGGCTTCGAGTTGTTCGCTACTGATGGTGTTTCGGCTCAGGGCTTGTCTCCTTAAGCAGCTTCAGTTCGCTTGGGATTTCAGGAGGATTTCTGTTTGGGGCCTGCGCGGGTTATGTTGTAATTTTAACGCTACGCCGCCCGCCTCGGCCAGAAACCGCGGAAAGCTGCGGCTTTGCATGAGTAGTCCACTCCCAAGGAGCCGGAACAGGAAAGGTTGGCGGGCAAACAAGCAGGAAGAAAGAGCAGGAGCTGAGTCTTGCACCACACAGTGAACAGTCAAAAACAGAACACGCAGACAGAAAAACAGGAAAGAGAGGCAGCAACGGCAGGGCAAGGCGGGTTTATTGCAAGTTGGCAAAGGGGGGGGAAGGAGGAGGGGAGAGCGGGG
>BGNK01005101.1:930-43829 GCA_003297005.1 Symbiodinium sp. clade A Y106 | reverse complement strand
TGCGAATACGGTGGTGCATACTGTGCTTCGGTCGTCGTGCGATTACGGTGGTGCATGCTGTGCTTCTGTCGTCGCGTGTCGTGCGAATACGGTGGTGCATACTGCGCTTCGGTCGTCGTGCGATTACGGTGGTGCATACTGTGCTTCTGTCGTCGTGTAGTCGTGCGAATACGGTGGTACATACTGTGTTTAAAAACCAATACTGCGCCAAGTAGAACTTCGACATAAGCAAATAGAGGAAAGACAGTCACCAGATGCAGCCGAGACACAACCAACCCAAAAACCACACTACAATAAACAACTAACAAACAAACCACTTCCAAANCCTCAACAAGATAGGAGCGTTGTAGACTGTTGGCCTCATACAACATACAACGCAAAACACTACCCCGTACCAACCCCCCCATGTTTCGAAACAACCCCCCTGTTTCGAAACAACCCTTGTATTCGCTACCGCTCAAGCATCCGACGCCTGAATACCTGAAAAGTTACACCTCACAACAGTCCTTTCTGAAGGAACAATCTTGGTAGCTAATCAGGCTTCTATGGACTTCGGACGATTGGTTTCACTTGGGTTGCGATCCAAGGGGAGCAAATGCAACAACAGAAAATCGAAAATACTGAAATCGGGGCCGAGCGTAAATCGCAACTACATGCAGTTCGTTGGGATGCTCTTTGCCAGGAAACTCGGCAAGGAACCTGGCTTCGGGCTAGGCCCTGCCCGAGTGCATCATGCTACCGCTGAACCGCAGAAGAAAAGCCCGTTTAGAACCCTCAGTAAGCATGAAAACAACCAGTATGCTTTCTTCTGAAGTAAGACTTTTGGAGGCAGTGCTCTGTTCCCCTTCTTTCCCATGTACTACTACAATAACTGGAACCCAGCAGCGGGTATGCATCTGTATCCAGTATCATATACATATGAATGTGTATGATAAAACACAGTCTAAACCCGAACCCTTATAGAGCCCTCGTAGAAACCCTTGTAGAGCCTTATAGACACCTTACGAATAAATACAAACAAACCAAGAGGCTCCATCTATACTACCATCATGGAATTAGGTCTCCAAGACCATAACAGGGATGGTCTATTGAGGAGATAATGCCATATTCTGGTAGTATGTGTAGAGCCTCTGGGAAACTAAGCTCGGAGCATGAGCTGTGAGCTTCGATTGCCGAGAACGGAGAATGGGCGACACTGGCCCAAGTGGATTCAAACCTTGGGTTTAGGGTTTAGGGTGGATTCAAATTCCACGCCAAGGGTTAGGGCTTAGGGTTGAGTTTCGGGGCATAAGGATCCACGGTTTTATGGGCTTTGTGGAGGGATACCGGGGTGAAGAAGGGTTGCATAGAGCGGGTTTTTAGCATTTAAGGGTTGGGGTTGTTAGGACTTCAGGCTGTGGGTTTCAGGTTCTCGAGCTGAGCTTAGGGTTTCCAGGCGTAGGATTGAACGCTCAGGATTTAGAGTTTAGTTAGGGCATGTAGGATTTTGGGTTTATAGCGTTTTAGAACACACCTTTCTAGCAGTGCACTTTTTGCTTTGAGAGGGCGCTGGGCGCCTGACTTCCTTAGGAGCCTCACGGAAATGAAGCAGCTAGGTTCCCCTTGACAATTAGAGTACCCTTTTTCCTAATAGTTACTCTGTGCTAATGACATTAGGAGACCCGTGCTAAAAGAAAAAGCGAGAACGAAAGAACAATAACGAGCTGTAAACGAAAGAGCGTTGGATTTTTGGAGTCGGGAGAAAACTGAAACCCTGAGTGAGCCTAATGGTTGACGACTAAGCGTCATGCTCGTCGGTATCATACCGCATGCTCGCTTAGCATGTGCAGTGTAAGGTTTAGTAGGGCTTCGCTAAAAGTTCATCGTCATGATCTACATCCTATCTATCGCAGCCGCAGGAAGCCGGAACAAACAACATGCTCGATGGCGATAAACAAGCAGATTCAAAAGCTAAAGCAACGGTAACAGAAGCCGTGCACATAACCGAAACGGTCGTAGGTCAAGGTCTAGCCCTAGTGGCAAGTGATTCCTGAAAAGGAGCTCTTCAAGATCTTTGCCGTTACAGAAAGCCTAAGAAATGGAGTAGCAGTTGTGGCTGCGTAAAAGCCGTCATCATTACAAAACCAACCTCACCACATCCCAATATAGGGGCCTTAATATTTACCCATACTCTGTTGGGTCTTCCGTGTTATAATTATAGAATCATCTATCTCAAAGCCCTCCGATATATGTCAAACCTTTGAGCCGAAACACGAAGCAAAATCCCCGCATCCCCAAATCTTATTCTAGTACCCTACCCTGTAAGTACCCGTAACGGAACCGCATTATAGTACCCTTAAAGGTACCCTTAAGGGTTCCTTGAAGGGGCTCCTTTAAAGGGGTCTATAGGGATCTTTGGGGTTTTAGGGTTCCTTCAGGGGGTCCCCTTACAGGAGCCCCCTAGGGCCCGAACCCCGGATTCAAGGCACTGCTTCCAAGATGCGAGGCGCACAGGTCGGGAGGCCTTCGCGAAGCCGATACGTCGTTGTCCTGGGCTTTTACGAAAAAAGTATACACTCTTATTTCTTAATGGTTCCTTTAAGAAAAAAGAATAGACTCTTATTTCTTAATGGTTCCTTTAAGAAAAAAGTATTAAAGTATGGTACTCCAAAGCCCAGTGTCCATAATCGAACTGCACGTAGAACTTTCGCATGAAGACCTGAAAGAAGGGGCTTCGGGTGTGGGCCTTCTGGTACTTTATGGTTTTAAGACCTAGAAGGGGCCTAGGGTGCGGGGGTTTAGGGTTTAGGGGCTTCTGGTACTTTATGGCTTTCAGACCTAGAAGGGGCGTAATTAGGGGTGGTAGGATTGCAGGGCCGAGAGGGCTTGGGATTTGGAGTCAGGAGTTAGGGCTTTGGGGTTTGGTGCTTTATGGCTTTGGGTTTGAATTTTCAGGTTTGGGGTTTAGGGGAGTCAGATTGCCGGGGGTTCCGTTCCAGCTGCTGTCAAGCGCCACTGGTTCGGCTTACTGTCTAGGGTTTAGGATTTCAGGCCTAGGGTTTCGGACGAAATGTGTAGCTATGCCCTGAGTTGAGATTTGGGGAGCTTAGAAATCAAGGCTGGGATCAATGGCCGGAGTTCCTCAAGGGTGGAGCTGTCTGCAATCGAGGCACATTGCCCAACACCCAGTGCGGAGTAAATCCTCAGCAGCCGCCGCGAGAACGACATGAGGCAAACACGGCTGAAAAGAGTGGCGGTATGTATGTGATATAGGGGCCTTAATAATTAGGATTGAGTTTTTGGGTACATCGTACTATAATCATTATACGGAACCCTCACAACAGTATTGGTAATTATTTAAGCCCCTATTGTACACAAACATACACAATCAAGCACAGACACAGACACAGACGAACAGTGAGACTCCCAACCTTAGGGTTCTTCTCGTAAACCCAAAGCCGACTAGACCCTAAACCCTACACCTTGAAACCCTAAACCTAAACCCCTAACCCTAAACCCTAAAACCCTACCAAGCAGAAAGGTCAACTCAGGCCAAGACCATCGTTCGCCTGGAGACCTTAGGCGAATCCGGTTTCCCAGAAAGAACAAACCTGTCTTTGACTAATATAGGGACCTTGACAAATACCTATACTATTTTGGGGGCTTTGTATTATTTATTACGGTATAATATACCCCCAAACCTTATTCTAATTATGAAGCCCCCTATATTAACGCTTGGATTTTTGAAGATGTTGGGTGCGCAGTCATTATGGCCTACAGGGTCTGAGGCTTAGGGTTCAGAGGGTTTGGGGCGTAGAGTTCATAGGAGTCTGAGAGCTCCAAGATAAGGTTTAGGGTTTAGGGGCTTGGGGCGCATGTAGGCTAGCCTTAAGCCAAAACTCTAAAAGCCCTAACCCCAAAACCTATACCCTACTCCCAGTTGCAGACGGGCCGCCAAGCAAGCATAGGTTGCCTTGCCTCTCCATGATCAGGTCCTCTCCTGTCAGCTCGTAATCCTGCATCCGCCGGGCCACTAGGCATCTCTTTACCCATAGGCCCCATAGTAGTTCCTTTTTGGGATTACCTTATAGGTTTCTAAATATGAACCCCAAAAAGGAACTACCATGGGGCCTATGGGTTGGGCTGAAGGTTTAGTTTACAGGGTTTATACGGTTTTAATGCTGAAGGATGCTAGGCGTCGATTTCAACAGTCCCCCAAAATTATGTATGATCTGGGCTCTGTAGTAAGCAATGAGGCAAGTTTATAATCATCCAAAATCGATGCCTTGGATGCCTTGGTTTTAGCTGATAGTGTTTTGGGCTGAGGGCTGGTTTAGAGCTGAGGGCTGAGGTTAGAGGTGAAACTTTGGGGTGTTTGTACCACGGAAGGTTTCTGCGCTACTGGGACGACGGCTGCGAAGTCGCCAGGGCGGCGTGTAGATTGCTGGAAGGGTTCTGCTGCCTTATGTCTAGAAGAGTTCTAGGGCTTTAGGGGTTAGGGAGAATGGGGCGGTTTGCTCCACTAAAGTAAGCCAAAGCTCGCTCGAGGTTCGGGTTCCACGGCTTGCGCTCGCGGAATTTTAAGGCTTCTGGATCCAGAACCCAAAAGGCTGAAGTCAATTAATACCTAAGCCATAAACACAACCAAAAACCTACGGGCCTTAAACTCTGAACCCAAAACCGCATGAACCCTGAATGCTTCTCCAATCATTAACTCTCCAGCATGTAGATCCTAGACCGTCGGCGGTGAGACATGACCATCAGGCCTTCCCATCAATGACGAAGGTCAGTCGGGGAAGGGAGCCGGAACAATCCAGGACCTTGGGCGTGCAGTTTTGTAAGGGCTTACCCTAAACCCGAAACCCCTAAACCCTGAAACCCCCACCGCGTTAACTCTTTAGGGCTTTAAGGTTTGGGGTTGTGCTGGCGGCTCAGGCTAGAGAGGTCCCGGTTGGGATTTCAGCTTGGGCCTTTAGGAGTGAGGACGTGGAGCAGTGTAAACCTTAGCCACGAAGCCCCAAATAACAAACCGTTTTGGGGTTACTGACTATGATTTCCTATATGGGTAGTTGTCAAAATTAAAGTCACTTTTTGGGGTACCCCAAATAATAGGTGCCGTATTATATTAGGGACCCAAAAAGGGACCATAATTTTGGGACCCAAAAAGGGACCATAATTTTGACAACCACCCATATAAGTCCTTATAAGTCCTTAAAACAAGTCGGTTAGGGCCCAGGAAGTTCCGGGTGCAGGCCGCGCTGGCAGAGGCAGGGTTGTGCACGGAGGAACTTCCGGAAGCCTGATGCCACAGTATGAAGCCCTTCAAAAAGAACTCTCTTCTGGGACAGCCTGCCCTAAACCCTGAAAACGTAGAGTCTGAGAGGCCAACCCTACACAGCGACATGATACTTCATGAAATCCTATACAACCGACAGCACCCTCACAAGAGCCTTCGAGCCGGAATGCCATTGGCCGAAGCCCGACACTCAATCCTGCACTCCACACACTGAAACCCTTCCCATAGAAACGCTAATTTTGGCCCTAAATCCTAGACTCGATTCCCGACATCATAAACGCTAGACGCCGAAGAAGAGTCTCAAAGAAACCTCTTCCCAACCAATATCAACCCCTGCAAGACCCTGAAGTCTTACAGACACTTTTCCCCAAACACGTATCGACCCCTCTAAGACCCTTATAGAATCCTTTTGACACATACGGTGTCGGTTCACAAAAGAACCTTAATATAGGGGCCTTAACAACTAGAATAGGGTTTTGGTACAATAAGGAAGCCCCCGAAAATAGTATTGGTCATTATTTAGGCCCCTATATGGGTGGTTGTCAAAATTAGGGTCCCTTTTTCGGTACCCTAAATAATAGGTGCCGTATTATATTCAGGACCCAAAAAGGGACCCTAATTTTGACAACCACCCATATTACGACATTAGAAATGCCAGGTAGCCCAGAGATGGTCGAAAGCCGTCGCACCCAACAAAGTCGCCACAGCATGGACCTCCCAGGCTTCGGGCGGTTCTAGACTCAATAGATTGGGTGGTTGGTTTAGGGTTTAGGGTTTAGGGTTTAGGGTTCAGGGTTCAGGGTTTAGGGTTCAGGGTTGCGGGTTTATCGGGGTGGTCTATGTAGAAAGGTGTTAGAAGGGGTTCCTTACAACTTCTTGGCTAGCGGCTTCCGGCGCTACTTTACTGGGAGTGCAGTGAGTCAGCCCGGTGCATCAAGAGCCTCGTGCTTGGGAGTGGCGACAGGAAAGCTGTTCCGCGTTTAGGGTTTGGGGATGTAGGGTGTTAATTGGGCTTGAGGGTGTGTAGGAACTAGAGACGGAATACATCTTATCTCGGGCACCACTTCAAGCACAGCAGTCGTGCAGAACGAATTCGAACATGTGGCCGCACTCAAACCTGACAGTGAAGCTTCCAAGAAAATCACGCTATTCCTTGCGATTCCTGTCTCTCTCGGCCGGCATAATGATCTTCAGTTTCATAGTCACGAGCTTTGATCTTCATCGCACTGTTTGAAGTTTTACTGCCTTTCGCTTTGAACTGTCGGTCCTCATCTTCGCGAACGTCAACATCAGCCTCACTTAGCCTCTGTCTGTAGTTAACACACGCATCTGCACGCCGATACTGATCTTCACAGCTTCACTCAAACCGCGATCATCTGCCATCCTCGTTAAATGCTCGCAGGAATTACAAAAAACCGCAGCCAGACAGCCAGACAGACCGACCGAGCCATGAACCCAAGGCCCCCTATAAACCCTAAACCCCTAAACCCTAAACCCTAAACCCCTAAACCCTATATACCCTACATCCACAAGCCCCTCAAACCGCCAGCCTCTGCTTTGGGACCGACCAGCATCGAAGTTCCCGAATCCTCAGCTCAGGTGTTCTGTAGGGGCCTTAATGATTAGAATAGGGTTTTGGGGCGCACTATACCATAATTATAACAAGGAACCCCCAAAATAGTGCTGGTAATTATTTAGGCCCCTATATTATGCTGGGCACTCTAGAGGCTTCGGCTCCAGACGTCTTTCGAGACTCGGCTTCCGGGATGAAAGTTTGTTCAGAGTTCAGGGTGTAAGGCAGTAGAATTCAGGTCCTGAGACAACAAGATCGTGCAAAAGTGTCGGTCCGGGAAAGACTGAGGTCACGAAAAGCCTCGAACAGGCAAGCTAGTTTCAGGCTTCTTCCGTTGTTACCATTCCTCTTGCCTGCCTACCGCTACTACAGTACCACCACCACTACCACCACCGCTACCACCACTACCACTACTACGACTGCTACTGCCACCGCCTGAGGGGCTCCGGGGACTTCAGGCGTAGGTATGGGGTGCATGGGTTCAGGTTCCAGGGTTACGGGCTTGAGGCTGAGGGTGGACACATCGACGACCTGATCCAAGCCATGGCTTGCTTGCCAAGCTTCAACGACGGCGTGCTGCCTTGTATGGCAGGCAGGATGGAGTTAAGTGATTCTCACCACGCATGTCCTACCCTACACCCTAAACCCTAAACCCTAAACCCCTAAACCCTAAACCCCTAACCCCAAAACCCTAAACCCCTAAACCCTAAACCCCAAAACCCCCAAAACCGACCGTGAACCCATGAAGCCCTTAGATCCGGAGTGCAACGCTGCAGAACAAGATCCCAAGCGAACGGGGCAGGTCCGACAATTTAGGTGTTGAGAACTTCGACGAATTAGGGTTCAGGGTTTAGGGTTTAAGGTTTAGGGTTTAAGGTGAAACCTCACGAACCAAACATCAATACACTAGCCTCAACCCTGGAGCCTCAACCCCACAACCCAACAACAATTCAAAAATCGCAAACCCCAAACCCAGATAAACTTTAAACGTTAAACCTTTCCCCCGTAAACCGCATGACCCTGAACCCGCAACCCCGTTTGGCACCAGAACCATCAGGTTTTGCGACCACGACCACGGTGAAAAAACGGCTCACCAAGCGGCGTCTTGGCCAGCTGAACAGTTTGCGCGGTTGTCGCGTTTGTCCCTGCAACAGGTCTAGACCAAACAAACTTGGGATCAGGAATTAGCGGTCTTTGGTTTAGGGTGTGAGGCTTGCACATCTGCATAATACAGGGGCATTAGTAACCATGGAAATAAGGTTTCGAGGGATATTATAGTATGGGTATCTAGGGACTATAAGCTGCCGTTCTTACAAATTAGTCTGACCACTGGTGTAGTCGAGGCCAGCGACTTAAAGGGCTTAGTCTCAGGGGCACCTCAACTTCGAATCCCTCAATTCCTTAAGGGACGGGGGTCCAAGAGTGGTATATAGCCTAGTAATCCCCCAAAACCCTAAACCCTAAACCCAAACTTGGTTAAAAAAACTCCCTTGGGGTCCCTAAGGTTCCTTGACGATGCCTAACTGCTCTACGGGTTTAGGGTTTAAGGTTTTAGGGGTGTAGGGTTTAGGGAAAGTTTAGGGGTTTAGGGTTTAGGGTAGCTTCAGGATCCTAGATTATAATGAGCCCGAGAAAGTTTCGGTTTCTGGCTTCACGGTATAAGTTCTACACTGTGCATACTGCATCGTATGTCCTCCTTCTACCCACCACGGTACGAAAACGGGAAAAAAACCTGCACTATGCAAACCTTGCTGCAACACTCCAGTCCCGATATGACCCTGGCAGCCCTACACCAAGTCGCGCTCAGTTGGAAGGTGCAGTCATAAACACGGACTCAAGCGAAGACATCCTTCTGCTTCCATCTCCAGAAGGACACCTTACAAACAGTTTACTAATCTTATCCAGGATTCCACATAGCCCTCCATCTGCCCACCCGGAAATCGCACATTGTCCCTGTCTTCCAAGTTGCTGGAGTCCTTGCGGAATGCTTCCAGCACCCTCAATGTTTTCAAACATTCAACTCAAACCGTTGCCCGTATCAAACCCCACGCTTCTAGTGATCCTTACACGAATCCTTATGGGTGGTTGTCAAAATTGTGGTCCCTTTTTGACTACCCTGAATACTAGGTGCCGTACTATAGTAGAGACCCAAGAAGGGACCATAATTTTCACAACCACCCTTATCTGGGCTTTTAAGTAACCAGGGAGAAAAAAGTATAAACTTGTATTTCATAAGGGTTCCTTTTCAGAAAAAAAGTATTAAAGCACGGCACTCCAAAGCCTAGTTATTTAGAATCCCCTAAACCCTAAATCCTAAACCCCAAACCCTAAACCAAAGTTACCAAAGCCTTATTTAGTCCCCCAAAACCCTTAACTGGGGGTTTGGGGATCCTACCACCCTTATAGAGCCGCTTAAAACAAGGAAGCCTTTCAAGAACACGGCCTCGCCGGACTTAGAGTCCCTGATCCTCCATCTTATAGGGTTGGGGGGTTTAGGGGGTTTAGGGGGTTTAGGGGTTTAGGGTTTAGGGTTTAGGGGTTTGAGGGTTTAGGGGGTTTAGGGGGTTTAGGGGGTTTAGGGGGTTTAGGTTTGTTTAGCGTTTAGGGGTTTAGGGGTTTAGGGCTTAAGGAACTTATAACTTCCGAAACTTCTTGACACCCCAATGGGGCCTGAACCCTCAGCTCTGCACTGGATAAGCTCTAGGGTTTAGAGTTTAGTAGAGTTTAGAGTTTAGGGTCTACAGGGTTCCGGAAGTCCCGAGCCCTTCACACGAAATCCCTGAACTCCTGGCCAGATCAAAAGCCCTCGAGCCCCTTTCGACCAGAGCTCCCAAACCCAACACCACCTCAGACAGCATAGAAACGTCGAAAAATGAGAGAGTGTTCCGAAATGCACAATGCCTCTGATTGCTCTGAACCAGTTCAATAAACGAATCCAACCCCCTAAAACCTGGAAAACTAAACCCGCCTGTTCCCGAATTCTGGCCGGCTGTTCCATCCTGGGTCCAACTGAACGGATCAGGGTACAGAGTAAGCAGGGCTATACTTATAAGATGGGCAATTACACACTTACACCTACTTCCAGAACTCGTCTGAGTGCTCATTGTAATTGTCGCCCTCCATTGCCACAGAGACTGCCTTGTGCCCGCATAAACAGAGGCCATCACCATCGACTGACGTTGGCCTTCGAGATAATCCACTACGCCTTTTTTCCGATGGCGGTCCGTCTGGCAGCAGCTTCCGTGGTCACGCCAGCTTTTCTTTCAGGCTCCACACGGCTCCTATTCTAGAACCTGGTCAAAGTCAAGCTTCTCGGTTGGAGGTCAATGGGACAAGGGACCCCGACCTCGAACGCACAAAGCAGGAGTCTGAATAACCTGCGAGGCCCTGGTTTGAAGAAACTCACCAATAGAACACTCGTTCAAGATTCCTATAAAACCATGTGAGTTAACTTGAAAACCAGAATTATCAAACCTGACCCGTATCGAATCCCTATACGACCCTTGCAATAACCCTATTTTCAAGTGTTCCAAAACAAACCCGAAACCTTTCAATGCTCTAGGGGTTTGGGGACTTCGGTGTTTAGGGTTAAGCCTTATAAGCCTTAGAAACCACTCTCAGAACAGCGCAGCCTCAAATCCCAAACCGTAAGTACCAATGAGTAGTAACAACAAAATTCGAACACGCCATGAGAGAGCAAACATATACTTGAACAGATCTTAGACACAAACTGCAGATGACATGATTTCGATGGCGAGCCTCATGCCCCCCAAAACCATGAGCAACAAACAGGACCAGGGGCTCCAAAACGCTAGAGACTCCGAAAACGTACGAATGGTTTTGGGGAATACACACCTCAATACAGGCTAGCCTGTTAGGGGCTGTACACGCGGCGTTAGAGCCCTTACTGACTATATAATTATATAGGAGCTGTTTCATCAAAGGACCTTAAACTTAGACATGTCTCAAAACCTTGACCAGAGACCCGAGACTCTAAGCTAACTTCGCAAGAAGACATCAAGCTGGCTCCACGAGACCCGCTTGGTGCATGCTGGTGGCTTGGAAAGAAGCAGATATGGAGCGCCCAATCTGCTGAAGCAAAGGCAACAGACTAACACACACAAGGATACTTGGAGGTTCGTGGGTACTCATAAGTAGGGTAATAACTATACTTATAAGCCATATTTAGGGACTTATAACCCCACTGGTCACTTATAACTACCCATTAAAAACCACGTACTGCTGCCTCTTCAATGAGATCTGGTTGTCCGCTCCACTGCGGGAGCACATGTCAAGAATCACCTGACCTTTGTTGTTCGGCCAGGTGCAAACCTCAACGCCGTACCTAACTGGAGATGTCGCAGGCGTTTTCGGAATTGAGGGCTAAGGGATTTAGGGGCCTTAATAACTAGAATAGGGTGTTGGGGCCAAATATACTATAAATATAATAAGGAACGCCCCCAAAATAGTATAGGAAATTTTTTAGGCCCGTATATTAGTGTCCATTGAAGGGAATATCGTCCCTCGAGAAGACTACACTCGCCAATATCAGTCTCAAGGAGGAAAATGGGAGTTTCCGAAAATTAGGGGTACCCAATTTTGCAACAACTCTGGAGTGGGAGGGCGGCATTGCCTCGCCATGGGTCAGGTTTCGGGTCATGCATGAGCTAAGGGCTCAAGGTTTACAAGTTGTGGTCTAGTGTTTAGGAGGGT
The DNA here is from genome assembly GCA_003297005.1 of Symbiodinium sp. clade A Y106. Taxonomy (NCBI): domain Eukaryota; class Dinophyceae; order Suessiales; family Symbiodiniaceae; genus Symbiodinium; species Symbiodinium sp. clade A. The sequence continues at coordinate 32,268 of BGNK01005101.1, read as the reverse complement.
TTCAATCGAATCTGAAGGCTCAGGGTGTTTGGTTTACCTTTCCAGGGCTTGAACACATATCCAGATGCAAATCCGATTCGGACTTGCAGTACAGCCCACTCTGTGCATCACAGCACGTGTGGAGTGTATGCATCTGAAGGGCGCTGAATCACCCAGCGCCCCATTCTCACCCCTCAATCTGTGGGACTTACCAGTCTTACAGTGGGCTGGAAACCACGTACGCCTTTATCTTATGTGCAAAGAAGCATGAACTCCCCCGGCTACATAGAATACCAGCCATCAGTCCCTGTATGCTATAACCTAAACATGTCTAAACATAGTGTTACGGGCTCCGCTATGCCATGTGCTACTCATGCTGCTTAGATACTTCCTGTACACTGTACACAGCAGACTCAGCTTCGAACCGATGCCGCATCCTGGACTCAGCTGAACCCAAAACTCGGAAACCTCCTTAACTGGGGCTTAGGATTCAATGTGCTTAGCACGTAGAGCCCTGAATGCAAAAAGGGAACATCCAAGGCAGCCACATCTGCACTAAAAAACCCTCACACTTGCTTGGGGCAAGGTCACCGAGTATAGGGCTTGGATTAAACCTCAAGATGATGAAGCCAGAGAGCTACATACAGGATGGGTTTAGGGTTTAGGGTTTAGGATTACACCTCAAGATGATGAAGCCAGAGAGATGGGAAATCACCCGAATCACCCCTAGACCATGCTTTTAATAGCGCCCAAGAGCCCCGAATCCTTGATTGTATACCGCCCTATGAGCCCCGTAGAAGAACCGCAACAGGAACTCTTGAAGGAACCCATACAGATCCCTTACTGTAAAGGAACCCATCTAGATCCCGTAGAATGAAGGCCCATATAGACCCCTTATAGCAACCCTGAGGACCCCTTTAACAGATGCCATATAAATCCCTAAACCCTAAATGCACTGAACCCTAACCCTTAAAGGACCCCTTAGAAGAACCCTAAGAAAAACCCTTAAAGGACCCCTTAGAAAAAACCCTAAGACAAACCCTTAAAGGACTAAGAAACACTGTTGAAGTGATGGGTCTTCCATGCTTCCTGTAGCGAAGTCAGCGGATCTTTTATGGCTGGGCGCAGAGGCGATTCACGATCTAAAGACTCAACAAGGGACAAAAGAACCAAAGACACNGGATCTTTTATGGCTGGGCGCAGAGGCGATTCACGATCTAAAGACTCAACAAGGGACAAAAGAACCAAAGACACAAGCAAGACTGTACACTTTACACTGCTAGCGTACACTATCTACACTACACGTGGCTCAAAAAAGGTTTTTCTACGTAGCCTTCCCCTTGAGCCAGCAGAGCAAGTCCAAACATACACAACTGCAGACTACAGACTCCTAGCAACTATACAACTGGCGCCTACACTAGGGTACCTGCANAAGGTTTTTCTACGTAGCCTTCCCCTTGAGCCAGCAGAGCAAGTCCAAACATACACAACTGCAGACTACAGACTCCTAGCAACTATACAACTGGCGCCTACACTAGGGTACCTGCAGCCAACACCTGGATCGGCCTGGCATGCTGGGAGTATTTTCAACAGTTTAGGTTAATCAACCTAGTTTTGTCTGCCCCAAGGCTTGCCACAACGATTTGACTTACAAGGGTTGTACACACACACACACACCTATATATGTGTATATAAGTAACCATGTATGTGTGTATTTGTATACGCAGTTTATGTTTTTCTGAACACATACAGAAAACTGAACATAGTTCTATATAGCTACATAAAACTGTATAGAACTATATAGAACTGTATATAAACCTATATGTGTAGGGAGAGAGGGCGAGAGAGAGAGAGAGAGAGGAAGCCGTGGCCAAATCCAAATCGTGTCGGAGCAAGGATGCGACTCCTCAGCCTTTTGGTTCCAGCGGTGAGCGGTTTAGGGTTTAGGGTTTAGGAATTCTGACAGGGTTCTCTGCGGGTTTACTGCAGTGCAATCCTGGCATCAAGAAGCACTTTTCGATGTCTCCAAGCCCTCATCGTGTGGGAGCTTCAGACTATGTGGGACCCAGGATATAGAACCTGATTGGATCCTTAAACGAAACCCCCCCCCCCCAATGTGCGACACGGTTCCGCAAATTTTCAAAGATCCCCCTACATCCCCCTACGAACCCGGTTATAGTTCAGACCCGCGTCAAACCGTATTAGAGCCTTCGAACTCTGCGAACCAGTTTTACCAACTCCCCCGTGTCAACTTCGACGCAAGAGCCAGGGGGCTTGGTTCCGCGTCGGCCGCTGGGCCAAGCCTGAACCCAGTGCTTCTCACGGGCTTTTCGGGATACCCAGAAAATCCAATTTAGCTCTTGATGTGTTATCGGGCATTGGGGTTCTCAATCAGGAAGCCTAATTGCTCTGGTTTTATATAACGGTATTTTGCTTGTTGTTTCATGGAATATTAGATACGAGACGCGTAGCGTGCTTGTTAGGTGTTGGAAGGCTATCAGTTGAGGGTCTTTGTTTGGGGTGCAGATGGCTTTTTGCGCTGGGAGTTGAGAATTATGGTTTGGGGTTTATAGGGAGCTGGTTTAGGCGACCACAGGGTCTAGTAGAATCGGACCGGGTGCCTTCGGTTCTTGCAACCTGGATTGAAGTACATAGCTTGTGTCTGTGTGTGTGTGTCTGTCTGTGTGCGTGTGCTTGTCTGTGTGTTCGTTCAAACTTGGCTGTCGTTTTGGAGTGGGTGAGTGAGTGACGGAAACGTTCCCTCCCGTCATCTCTTATCGTTTCGCCGTTTTTTCACGTCATGACATTTCCCGACAGCCCAGACATGGTTCGAAGTTCACAGTGAGGTTTGTTGATCTTCCATCAACAAATGCTGGCGGCCTAACCCAGACCGAGCAAGCCGACCAGTCTGCTCGAGCTTGGCCAACAGAACCCGAAGTTGTTCCCTGACGTCCTCATATAGGCGCCTAAATAATTACCAATACTATTTTGGGGGTCTCTTATTTTAACTATAGTATCACTAGGGTTGAAGGTTTGCGCTTGTGCGGTGGTGTGGGCCGCAAGCATTCGAAGCAAACCATGAACGTCCATAAACCAGTTTGCACCCACCATCCAAGCCCGAACTCCACTGCTTCTATGTTACTATAGGGCGCTTATAGCCCCTACGTCAACATGAGCTGGCTTACCCCAAAACCCCATTCTAATTGTTAAGACCGCTACATTAGTCCTGATCTTCGAGTTCAGGGGCTTGGGGTTTAGTTTAGGGTAAAGCCCCTTGCTTATTGGAGCATTATATGTCCTTACAGTTACAAGGCCAACCTACTGCAATCCCTCTAATACCCAATGAAGCCTTACAATGCCCTAGACCCAGACACGTCTTGAAGCCACTATGAAACCCTACGATACCCTCTAGCCGCTCTAGCCGAAGACCCTATACCCAAGTGCCCGGCTAAGCCGCCAGAACAAGCAAGGCTACCCCGAGGATCCCAAGCCTGTCGGGGCGGGCCCAGACGGCAGTGTACTCAGGGGAGGGTTTACAGTAAGACTTACTTTTGGTTAGTAGGGAATGGAGGAATGGGGTACAATTATAACTACTATTACTACCATTCTTCCATTCCCTACTTTCCAAAGGTAGGAAAAGCCAGAGAGTTGGAACATCAATATCCGCATGCCCTTCAGGTAAAACGTAGGGGATCCCAGCACTAGTCATCTTAAATCCATGTTCCAACTTTCTGGGGTTCACTATAGGGAGTTTAGGGGTCCAGGGTAATTCAGGGTTTAGGGTTTTGGGACACTTTGTGATTGGATCTGGGTTGTTGGGGCACCGGTCGTCGGTGTACCGAAGAGGTATAGAGGCGAACTTGCAGGGCCATCTCCCAGACATCTAAACCCTAAGCCCTAAACCCCTAAACCCTAGACCCTAAACACCGTGTGCATGATGAACGCCGTTGGACATGATGATTAGAACAAGCAAGGATCAGGATGATGGTGAAGAAGATGATCATGAGACTACGCTAGGTTAAATCCAAAACAGCTAACCGTAAACTTGAAATTGCACCCCCTAAACTAAGCCCCCCACCCTCAAACATTCACACCTAGCTTCGGGCCAAGATCCCGGACCCTATACCCTGCCCCAGACTCTGTAATATAGAAGCCTGAATAATTACCCTATATTATTCCCTAGGGTTCATGACTATATTTATACTATACAGGAGCCCAAAATCCTATGTCTAAGTATTAAGGCGCCTGCATTACCCTGAACCGCGTACCGTGAACCCCTAAGTCTCGTAACCCAGACTGTGGCGATCGCGCGACCTCCTACCCCAGCGGGCATCTCGACTCCACTCGGATCACCGATTCGTGCTGATTGGCTTGTGTTTTGTAATTTTGGGCCTGGTGTGGTTGGGTTTGGGGTTGTGTTTAGGGTTCGGGGGAATATCCGACTTGCAGCAGGCCGGGTGCGACCTCCGTGTGTTGGCCCTCATAGACTCCTCATAGAACCCTTATAGAACCCTAAAACCATAAGACTCTCTCTATATATATATATACATATATATGTAGATCCCTTATAGAGCCCTTATAAAGATCAACAAGAGTATCCTTGAGCCTTCAATCGGTCATTTCATGCCGGTAGTCCTTTAGGTCGGCAGGTTGGTCTTGTTGCCGTGAGAGTAGCGGTTTAGGTGTTTAGGGTTTAGGGGTTTAGGGTTTAGGGGTTAGGCGGTTAGGGGTTAGGTGTTTAGGGGTTAGGGTTTATGGGTGGGATTCGTAATCTGATTGCAGGATTCAGGGATTTTATATTGGTGTGGCGCTACCTCAAAATGTAGCGAGATGCCATGCTGGTACGGGTAAGCACATTAGGACATATTATGACTAAGTTCTGTCCAGCGTTACTTGTGGTTTCATGGCGAGACCAAGGAACAAGTGGTGCATCTGCGTGGCCAACGATGTCATCACAGCACCTGGGCACCAGGTTAAGACAATACATTGTGATTCGTAACACGGCTAGATGACCATGAGATAGCTAAGTTGTTCTCAAAGGACCGACTATGTAAATAGAAACTGAAAGGTCAGCAACCAAGAACTCCCGACCCTAAACCCGAAGCCAAATGCTGTAAGAGGAAGGAGATTTCTGATGGTAGGCGATCCCAAGCCGCTCGGCAGATGCCCCCGAACCCAAGACCCGAAATCCTAAAACTCAAACCCTGACAACGTCGCGATAAGACCCTACAGCAAGTCCTTCAACATCCTTGTCAAAACCCAACACCCCAAACCCAGACCCCAAGCCTTCACGGGTCTTGGCTTGGCGCAAGGAACAGATGAGATCTTTCGCCATCGAAGCAACCACCGTCACTTGGCACAACTCGGGTAGTTATAAGTAGGTTATAAGTAGGGCAACTATAGTTATAGTCCATATTACGGGACTTATACCTACCCCTAAACCCTATAGAACCCTTAAAGGAACCCTTAAAGGAACCTCCCATAGTAGGGGAGGTGTGCGGGTGGACAACATTACTTGCGCGCTGGACTCCCGCTGAGCTGAGCCTTCGAAGACATACTGTAGGGGCCTAAAACTTGGAGCTTGCCTTTCAGAGTTGAATATAGGGTCCTTCATAATTAGGAACAGGGGGTTCCTTTAAAGGGCTCTATATATAAGGGTTACTATAAGGGATACTGTAAGGTAAGGGCTCTATGATGTAGGGGCCTTAATAATTAGACTTGTCTTTTCATAAGCAACCCCCAAAATAGTACTGGTAATTGTTAAGGCCCCTATATTACTGCCCCTGTCCCCGGCTAAAAGAACGAAACAGAAACTACCGCTGCTCAGCCCTCATCCGAACCCAGAATCCCCACAAACCCCGCGTAGTTTTGAGGCGTAGACCCCAAGTCATATGGGTGGTTGTCAAAATTAGGGTCCCTTTTGGTGTCCTCCATATAATACGGCACCTAATATTCAAGGTACCCCAAAAAGGCACCCTAATTTTGACAACTACCCATATCCATCTTTCGTCACTCGAAGACACATTGCTACAGTAACTCGCGGGCACTGAACTCGCCCACTGGTATCTGCAGAACCCATAGCCCAAAACCCAATAGAACTCAAAGTTAGGGGTTCAGGGCTTAGGTTTAGGGTCTACTGCCTTACACTGCACTCAGGAGGCCATGAAAGACATGCCCAATTTCATCCAGGTGCTGCCTGTGGAAGGCACTCTGAAATTCAGGCGCGATCAACGCCACACCGGACCCCGTATTTCGGTGGGTTGAGATGCGCCCGAGGCTTTGCTTCAGGGTTGATGCCCTGCTGGGCTTTGGTTATTCAGGGTATTAGGGTTCAGAGTTGTCTGAAGGCTTGGGGTTTACGGCACTTGTAACATACTAACATGCTATAGCCTACTATAATATACAGTGGTTTCGAGGCTTCGGTACATCCAAGCATGGCAGCTGCCCTGAACAGCAAACCCTGAAAGGCGAGGCAGCTTCACCTTGCTCCTGGTTATCATAGTAGATCATAGTAACTGTAGTATGTGAAAGTATGTATTAGTAGGTTATAGTATACTCTACTAGATTTGTAGTGGATTCTAGTATCATAGCAAGGCTATAGTATTATAGTACATTCTACTAGATGTGTAGTGGATTCTTTAGGGTTTGGGGTTTAGGGGTTCAGGGTTTAGGGTTAAGGCAAACATGTTTTGGGAGAAATCCGCGGATTTCCGGACTCGAACCATAACTAAGAGGTGGATGTGTACAAGACGCTTAGTTACTTGTAAAAGCCACAACTAAACCCAAAAGCTGGAAACTTGCCACGAAAAGAGAACATTTTCCAACAAAGACAACCAAGAAGTACATGTTGCATGCATCCAAACCATTCCCCCGTCCCCTCCAGCGCCGCCCGAACGTTTGCAGTGACACAGGTCTGAAGTTGTAATCACATAATCACGATATTCTTGATCAGAAGACACATTTAATGAATAGTAGTCGTCGTCGTTGTCGTTTGTGGTCGTTGTCCTTTGTCATCGTCGTCCTCGTTGTTGTGGCTGATGCTGTCGCTGTTGGTGTTGGTTTTGGTGTTGCTGTTGTCGGTGCTGTTGCAGTTGCCGTGGCTTTGGTTGTGGCTGTGGCTGCTGCTGTTGTTGCTGCTGTTACTGTTACTGTTGCTTTTGCTGTTTCTATTGCTGTTGATATTGTTGCTGCTCTTGTCAGCTTTCTTGCTATTCGTCCTATTGCTGTTATTGTTGCTGTTGTTGTTGTTGTTGTTGCTGGTGTTGCCCCTGCCCTTGCTCCCGGCCCTGCCCCTGCTCCTGCCCTTGCCCTTGCCCTTGCCCTTGCTGCAGCTACTGGTTGTTCTTGTTGTCGTAGTCGCAGCAGTAGTAGCAGCCGAACTCGAGGAGCTGGGAAGGCTCCTTTCCGGCCATGTGGCAAAAGACGCGGCAAACTGGTGCAGCCTGTGATCCGGACTGCCACTGGCCCTGAGGTTGGAGCGTAACGGCTTCAAGGTCGTTAAGTTGGGGAGGGTTCCCGGGTAAGGCATAGGGATTTGTTCTCAAAAGTGAGGTTTCGGGTTGAGGGATAGTTAGAGCCATGGAGCTTGAGGGCGGGATGGTAGCAACTATGTTGATAACAACAAGCAACCTACGATACAATGCTCGTACGAATGTCGCTATCATAGCTGCCCGAGCTACAACTTAACATCAGTTTTATACATGAGAGCACAAGACAACAATGACTTGTGCCGGCTCCAGTTGCCCCTCACAAACATACCAACGCAAGCAATGGGACTGCTCTTGTCATCGCACCACTATTGGCTGCCATTCTAGACGGCTTCATAACCAACATCATCATGAATACCAGCGTTCACCATCATCATAATCATCATCATCAGTCGCCACGTCATCAACAGTGTGTTTACTTGCGGGCTGAACAGCAGTTACAGGCCTTGAGCCCTATTTGTTGGATTTTGTTGGCGTTCGGTGTTCACAATATACACAACGACACCGAGTGAGAGTTTCACTGGGCCAAAGAATAGTTGGCAGCCAAGATTAGGTAGATATGCAATGTCGCCATGTCACTTTGTGAGTGTAGCAGATCTTCGGGCTCAGAGCGAGAGAGAGAGAGAGAGCAGAAAGGCGGAGCGAAAGAGTGAGAGAGCAAGACTGCAAGAGAGCGAGCGGCGAATGAGGGAGGGAGGGAGGTCACACTTCAACAAGCTAAGGTCAGAAAGGGCTCCATGCCCCTTGGCTGCAAGCAGGTTCACCAGGACAGTGAACAAAAAACAACGGCAGCAGCATGCACCCAGTGACATAGTAACGCGACGGCACAAATTGGCACAAAAGCCTGTGGTTTCGGTGTTGGTTTCGCTGCTTGCCAGGTAACGCCTTTTTTTTCTGATGCTGCTTCCCATGATCGTCAACGGTAGCCAGCTGCTCTTACGATGGTTGCCTCATAACATCGCTGTTGCTGCTCACTGCTGCCGCTTGCCACAGTAGAAGCAGTCGTCGTCGTCAGTCGAGCTCGTGGTCGTCGTAGTGATAACCGTAGTCGTCTATTATAATGTACCCCAAAACCGTAACCCAGGAACGGTCATCGTCTGTGTGTTTCTCTGGATAAGACGAATACCGCAGCCATTGGATGCCAACAGTACAGATCGGGAAACACACACCCAGGCAGAAAAACCCTCCCAGTGTACTCAGCCCTCTAAACGTTGAGGCTGAACCACAGCTGAGTCAACAAAAAGAGAATCCAGGCCGAAGGATACTACCAATCATGCGGAAATGCAGGGACTGTACGAGTTAGTTGGTAAACATACACCCTTATAGTCCCAAAACATTTTCGCAGATACTGCACCCCCGAAAGCCCATTCATTAAGTAAGTATGTCACGAGTCACGAGTTGTGTCTCACAAGGTCGTGGTGCCAGACAGCCTTTGCAGCGAGGGCCTCACCAACACGGACACCCGTGCTCCGTGCTTTCCTCCTCGTAGTGGGTGGCCGTTCGGGTTAAACTTTAAACCTCAAAAGCTGAAAGCCTAGCCGCCACCTAGTGAGAACGATGTAGAATTGCAGTTCACAGGACGCCGTGCTCTCGGTGAGCATGCCGCCTCCCGTCCCGGGCGCAGGACCCTTAATGGTTCGCATGATTCACTGATTTGCCCGAAGTTCAAGTTTCGGGAAATTTCGGCACTGCTCATACTTGGATGACAACAGTATGAAGTTCAACAACACTGCTAGTAGCTGTGATTAGTTTTTTCAAGAGACATGAGAATGGGTTTGAAGAAACTGCAAAGCCCTAGCACCCTGAACCCTATGTAAGTTTGAATAGCCTCTGAGGTTCAGGGTCTTGAGTTTTACCCTACACGTGTCCCATGAGTGCCTGAATTGGAGTTTGTTACTGGTAGCTCTGGTTCTTGATTCAGCCTGGATGAAAGTGCAATCCTCACCCAGACTTTATGCCGTGCTATTATGCCTCAATTTCTGGGTATTCTACGAGGCCACGGAACCACGGAAATAACACCCCAAAACCGTAAAACCCTCCCCGAAACGCTTGCAAAGCCCGTATCGTGCTTTTAAGACTGTAGAGTAGAGCTCAAAAACCCGAAGTTTGAATAATGTAGAAGCCCAAAGAAGTACCAATACTAGTTTGGGGGGTTCCTTATTATGAGTATAGTATATTATTTATATTCTGTACCAAAACCCTATTCTTATTTTTAAGGCCCCTAGAATATACTCCCGCATCCTACTCTCATTATTAAGGCCCCTATACTAAGCCTTGAACATCCCCCACCTCTGAACCACTTGTACTAATCGTTGCAGAGCCCTTTTGGGGGAACCTTCAAAGGAACCTTTCCAGGATTTAGGGTTTAGGGTTTAGGGTTTTTGGTTGTAGGGGTTTAGGGGTTTAGGGTTTAGGGGTTTAGGGTTTAGGGTCCTACTTTGAGTATTGAGGCCCGTATATGACATCGACTCAGGTGGGTGGTGCTGGTACCTTCTGTTCTGCAGACCAACGTGGTCGACCCCTGCACCTGATTTTCCAGTGGTCGGGGGCCCGGCGTAGGGTTTCGGGCTTTAAATAGATTACGGCTTCAGGATTTTGATAGTGTCGTTGCGTTTAGGGCCTTGGGTCTAGACGGTGTAGGCCTCCGTGCTCGGAGATTGTTTCTGCAACTCTCGTTGGCGGTCATTTGTGGTGTACACTCTACACCCTGTATCCCGCAGTCCCTCGGCCTTAAGCTCCAGTATCAGTAAGGTATTCGGATCTAGTCCCTCATATGTTTGGGCTATAGTATACCCTAAACCCTAAACCCTAGTATACCCCACAATATTAAACCCAAAGAGCCCTAATCCCGAAACCCGAGCTTCAGGCACCGCCGAGTGAGTGAGAGCCAATTCAGCGAGTTCAGCTCCCAGGACACGCCGCCATGGCTCCCTGTAATGGCGCCTTATAGGTTGCTTTTAGGGCTTTAGGGTTTAGGGTTTAGGGTTCTTTGTTCCTATAAGGGCTCCTTGAACGGCTTGTTGGTAAGGGTTTAGATAGCCAGCCAAGGGAGCGTACGCCACAGCAAGGTTTCTTTAAAGTCAGCAGGTGGGTTTTCGATTGCTACTTCAGTCTGCCATTTGCTGTTGGTGTTTTTGTTTAACGAAGGGTGCTTCAATACTCGTTCGTGGCATCCGTGGCTTTGTTGAAAATTTCGAGGGTCTGCCGGCTTGTAGTATGCCGCGGAGTTTCTTCCTACTGAAGGCATAGCACGGCTCGCACAAACTGCAGAGTATCGATTCAGTCACCGGGAATCAGCGATGCTTGCCATTGCATGGATAGTCGCATGTGGTGTCATGCGTACAGTAATCAGGGTCGTACATCACCACCACGAAAACCAAACCCATGAGCACAAAAGGTTTACTGTTCGGGAGGGGGGGGGGGGTCGGCGGGTTTTGAAACTCTTCTGCAGGTTCAGGGTCTTTTAAGTCTAGGGTCAGTTTTGGGCTTGGTGAAGAATCAGCAAGGTTAGGTGTCTGAGGGTTGAACACAGGAAGGCACTGTCATGAAAAACCCTAAGACCCTGAGCTACCGCCTGAGCTACGAGTAAGCAAGTGGGAAAAGGCCGGCAAGAAAAGAAGGCTACAACTCAGTATCTTCGCCAGGAGCTTGTTCGTCACTGGCGTGGCCTCGTCCTCCATGAGGCAGCGGGCCATCTGAGTCTTCAGTGTACTTGCTTTTTTATGGGTACCGAGTATAATTCTTTTTGGAGGGTTAGGGATCCCCCATGGGGTCAGCTGATGCGTGGTGACGCGGGGCGGCCCGGAGGTAGTCACAAATGACGTGGAAACATCGACCAAAGACGAAAGCCTAGGGAGTCGCAACTGACGGGATTTAGCGAGTCACACATAACGGGGTGCTTCATCCTATCCCAGCCATTGCACTCTCGAAAATCCCAAACCCTAAACAACAGCCTTCTAAGCTACGCCGACACCTCCTTGAAACCTTCGACCCTAAGCAAAAAGTATCTCCACACCCGAAGTCATGGGTTCAGGGTTTGGGGTTTGGGGGCTTAGCTTACCTTGACTGTCACGTCATTGTCGACATGCCTCAATCCCTTATCCCAAATCCACAAGAGCCAAGGTCTTCACCTCGAACCCTAACCCTAGGCCCCAAACTCCAAAGCTACGGACACTAACTAAACCCCGCTACCGTAAACTTTAAACCCTAAGCCCTACACCCTAAACGCTCTAGACCCTGAGCTTCGACTCTTGATCCTACACCTTATAAGCCCTAAACTCCAAAGCTTTAAAGCAGCATACCCCAAACCTTAACCCGAACTCCAAACCAACATAATCCAAACCCTAGCCTAAACCCTTAACATCAACCCCACTCCAAAGCAGACCCTGAACACCCAGACCCCAAGGCGCCAGACCTAGTAGCATCCTGCCCCGGCATCGTAGAACCCTTACAAAAGGCTTATAGTGACCCTTCTGGAACCCTTATCCCTTGTTCGGCTTCCAGGCCATCCATGGCCTTGGCTTTGGTTCGTCGCTTTGGCGCAACAGCCTCTCGACCTGGTGTGCAGTCAGGGGGCACTTGGAGTTTCATGAGTAGTTATGAGTGGGTGTTTTAGGGTTCCGATAAGGGGCTGTAAGTGGGTTTCGTGTTTCTGTCCGGAAGCCCCACACTTGGAGGTTCATGGGGAGTTATAAGTGGGGTTACAAGTAGCGTAGCTATAGTTATAACCCAGATTGGGAGACTTATAACTCCTTTTTGTAGCTACCCATGAACCTCCAAGCACGCTTGGGTTTGAGTAAAGGCGGATTACGGGTTGGGATCCAGAGGTTAAGGCATTCGGATTTTGCAGCAGAATTTGTAGGGTTTGTGGCTATAGACTCGGGGGGAGCGGAGGGTTGGGGGGTTTGAGGTTTAGGGCTCAGGGGTCTAGCTAATTGACCATATCAGGTCTTGCCGGGATCTGCAGGTCTGCATGACGTGTTACAGGGGCCTACTACTACATGTATTGTCACAGTATGGCTTCATAACGTGATATAGGTGTCTACAAGAGTTCAAAGGGTTTTTAACCCTGTTAATGTTCGAGTTTTCTCATTTTCTCACAAGGCTCCAGGGCTAAACTTGGAGATAATGCGGGTCATGCGTCTTTTATGCAGTCCCAAGTTTACAGCTTGATGTTGTGTTGATCGGGGTGAACCCTCAGCGCTGAAGGCAGGGTTTTGGTCTCGCGCACGCCCTCAACACCCACTCATAAAACAAGCAAGGCTCAATCACAGTCAGACTCCGGCTGTCTTCTCCGAGTTTAGACCTTTGCTCCTTAATTAAGTGCAAGGCTTAAGTGCAGTGTAGTGTCTGCTTGAAGGTTCACGGCATAGTTGTCTCTACGTCGGGGCTAGATTAATCTAGATGTGCTTATTACTTAGCTATTGCCAGAATGATGGTGCTCATTCCCCTAAACCTTAGACCGTAAACCGAAGCTTCGGGTGCAGGCTACCACGCTGGCGGAGAGCGGCGTCAGCTGGTGAAGCAGCTGGAGGCGGACGCGTAAAGCCACGACATGTAGGGCTTTAATCCTACGTCCTAGGCCCCAATGATAACCCTCTCGAGCCCTAGAACAGGACACCTTGAACTTACGTAAAGGCTCGATAGCCCATTCCACGAATCAGGAACGACCCACGTGACATTGGTCAGTTTACGGATGAATCAGTTTCGGGTGGGAATGCCAAGGAAAACGAATAAAGTGCCCAGAGTGATGTAATTCCTTCTGGCGGGCCATTCTGATCCTAGTTTGCAGTCAGATAAGCAGGTCACGGATCAGGACGGCACAAAGGACTTCATCTACCACTTCATGCCACTCTGACTAGCATTTCCCTGCGTTCATTGGTCGTTCCAGTGATGTCGGCTTTTGCGATGTTCCGGTTGGCACATGAGCACATGATCATGAAAGGGGGAACACTAGAGGACGCTGAGCGCGAAGTTGCAGGCGATGTCAGTCGTACTGTTACTTCCTATGGCCACGACCCGAAGTTCTGACTGAGGAGATATACGCGGACCTATGAAGTTGCGAAGGACTATTTTGCTTGCGAAGAGGTGCCTCGGCAAATCGAACAGAGACACACTTTGTCCAAGATCGGCGATCCTGCGACAAGAAACTCTGCAGGTATTGGGATTTACTTTCTGGTGGCGTTGTGGCAGCACTGTCAAAGTTCGTGTGCTCAGCATCCGCGTTCTATCTAAGTCTCAACCGAGTGTGTTTGCTTCTGCTTTCAAATCAACCTGCTCGATGCGCCAGGCTCATGAAACCCGATAGCCTCGAGATCCTGTATGAAGGGGTCTAAAACCAGACCTTGAATAGTCAGGTGCTCATCTTAGTTTTTAAAAGGGCCGGTAAAGACTGGCCGCAGCAACCTTGCAATACGTCAGTCACCCATGTTGGGCTCAAAGACATCAGCCGGAGCCAAATTGATGTTTGCTGGCTCGGACAGACGGCTGGCAAGTAGTTCCAAACGAACAGCGCATCAATCAAACTCGATTGATAGCAGCACTTGTCATCCCACCTAACCCACCCCTATGCCGACAAACTTCAAACTATCAGGAGCGTTAGGGTCAGGCAAGATGCCAGATGCATCAACCCTATCTATAAGCCCTATACCCCTAACCTGGATACTCTATACCCTCAGCCCTAAACCCTAGACTGCGGCCGTCATCCAAGCCCCGCACCCCCCTGAATGCTGCACCCTAGTAATCCCCAAGCCCTAAACCTGTAAACCATAAACCTCGTAACTCCCAAGCCCTACTTGGAGGTTCATGGGGAGTTATTTCTGGGGTTATAAGTAGGGTAACTATAGTTATAACCCATATGAGGGGACTTATAACCCCACTTATAACTACCCATGAACCTCCAAGTAAGCCACAGGACGCTGACTGGCAGGGCCTCCCTTTGATGAGTTGGCCCGTTTCAGGCCGAGACACGCACCACGAGACACGGCCGGAACAGAGTAGAGAGGGAAAGGGTTTGCGGTTGTTGTACAGGTTCCTGAAGGGTACTGCAAGGGTACCGATAGGTGGTTACTGTTTAGGGTTGTCGGGTTTAGGGCCTCACCGGTTTGGTATTTAGGGTTCAGGCTTATGTTTTTCAGGATTTGGGTTAAGGGTTTACGGTTTACGGGGTTCATATCCAGGTCCCCCGCCAAGGCATACTATGTGTAACACTTTTGTTTGAGGATGTCCTTCCGAAAACAGAGAGAGGGCACTGGGGAATCTAGATTCAGGTGTGGTTTAGGATTTTGGAGTGTGTTGTGCTGAGGGGGCGATGTAGGGTTGAGGGGGTTTACGTGTTTCGAAGTAGACTCCAGCCTAGGGTTTCCGGTTTCGGTCTACCGGCTATCACTGAATATACGGCACTGGATCCTGGAACCTGAAACCTTAACCGAGAAATCTCTGAACCCCTAAAACCCCTAAAGCCCTATACCCCCGCAACCATACTGAACGTGTAAGTCAGCAAAGCGGGGAGCAAGAACAACACAGGATTTCGGGCGGTCATGAAATCTATAGCTGTTCTTTACAGGTTTTTCTGGGCCCTATAAGGATTTGAAGACAAGTTGTCCTGCCAGTGCCAAAAACAAGAGGTTGGGATTTGAATAGCTCTTCACAAGATTACAGGATTCGGGTAGGACTTAGCACAGGTTCACAGGATTGCAAGATTTGACTAGGCTTGAATTCAGAGTCCCCATTATTCGAGGACCTTTTGGGGACTGGTTTGGGGTACATGATATTATAGCAGAGCTCAATAGGTATTTCATTCGGCGGGGGTCCTGTTAGTGATCATCTTACCAATAGGTCCTAGGTACAGATTTAGTTTAGAGTATAGCACCCAACCCCCCCCCCCTCCAAAAAAAACAAATAGAAGAAATTTGTTAAGGCCCTATCTTGTCTTCGGGGTTGTCGGCCTTTACGGCTCCAGGCTTGGCAGTCCCAATTCAGGCTTTCGGATATTTTCCGCGGGCAGTTTGGGTCAAGCCGGGCCTATGATTAGGGACCCGAAAAGCACATAAGCATAAGCATTTTGTTGGGATATCCCTACCTTATTGGGCTTCATTATAAGGGGGTTTATATGGGATATCCCTATCCTAATTTTTGCTTATGTGCTTTTTTGGTGCCCTATATGACCTGATCCCTAAACCCCTACTCTAGGGGATTTAACAATTACCTATACTATTTTTTTGGGGGGGATTCCTTGTTACAACTATAGTATAATGAAGTATAATGGGCCCCAAAACCCTATTCTATCTTATTAAGTCCCCTATATTAAACCCTGAACCCCAAGCCCTATCAAACCGACTTAGGGTTCAGTGTACTCGGGTACTCCTTGCGATGCAGCTCAGGAGACCCGAATCCTCCGCGACGATGTCATGTGCCCCGACCTAACTCAGATGGGGAGGACAAAGATTCTAATCCGGCTATTAATACTAATGCTAATACCAATACCGATACCAGAGAGAGCCAACATGGCCAGGCGTTTAGGGGTTTATAGGGTTTATAGGGTTTACGGATCATTGACCGGACTCGGTGTTTTCCAGTTTGGGGTTCAGGGTTAGGGTTTGGGCATTTATGCAAGCGGTCATCCGGACTGTCACGAAGCGAAAGACTGGGTTCTGGGATTCGAGTCTGATTAGGGCGTCGGGTGTAGTTCGAGCCGCACATCCCGTAGGCGTGATGAACAGGACGCACAACGATAGGTCTTCAGGTTTAGGGTTCAGGGTTTAGGGTTTAGGGTTTAGGGTTTAAACCCCAAACCCTAAACACATCAGACCATAAACCCCTAACCGTTCCTGGCTCGGTTTCTATCAAGCAGGAGAGTAAGCCCAAACGCCCAGCCTCAATCCTTAACTCTAAATCCTAAACCCCATGAAGCTCAAGCCCTACGGCCTGGCCCAGGTCTTATGGAAACGGCTTGGAGGCCGTGTCCGCGATCACACTGGCGGCCTTGGAGGTGATCCGCAACAAAGCCTCAGCCACTAAACTCCCGAAGCCCTAAACCCCCACCCCACAATCCGAGACCCCCAAGCTGGAAGGTACCGTGCGACCCTAAACCCCAAATGCTAGCTCCGACCCCAAGTATTGGAAGCCCACATCTCGCAGCCTCTGCTTCGTGGAGGACATCGGCCACTACTTCGCCAACTACAGCAATGCCGAGTGCCATTCGGAGCAGAAGATGGAGCTGAGAGTTAAGGTTTAGGAGTTTAGGTCTTAGGGTTGCGATGACGACGCTGATGATGGTGGTGTTTTAAGTGATGAAGATGGTGATGATGATGATGATGATGACGATGATGCCATTGTTTGCGAGATGATGCTTATAATCGTGATCGTGCGCATCATTTTCAGTCTTTTCGTCGTCGATGTTTGTGCTCCTGGGTTGGCCTACTTCCGTATAGGACAGTTGGTGAAAGACGATCGTCTTGATTGTTTGAAGACAGGGTTTTTGGATCGTGCCCCAAGGAATTTCAAGCTGCGAGGAACAGTGTCCGAAGCCATGTCGACTTCTACATCCGAATATCGCACTACGCCCAGCACCCAGAGCCCTCGATCCCAGGCATGTGGTGGGGTCGCGGCCGTGGCTGTGCCTTCGTGAAGCAGCGTTGTAGTGTGCCTGTGGTGGCATCTAGCATCCCAGCACCCCGGTTGGTAGTATACAAGTGGGAAACATTTATAATACTGTTCTGCAGAGTACTTAATGTACTTAATATTGTAAGATACCTCAAAATCCTTGTCTATTCATTAAGGGGCCCTGGTTTCGGGGCTTGGTGAGTTTGGTGCTTCAAAAGGTTCTAGCACCATGGCGGCACCAGCTAGCAATTTTATTCCACAGGTTCTTTCGCACATGTTCCGGCATACAGCTGCCAAGACCCTAGTTTCATGATTAAACATATACAGGTCTTCGTGATAGGAGAGTTCTAGCATGTGCTAGCATCTGCATTTGTTGTGTTCGGCCGTCTCCGAAATGTTGAGCATGGATCAGGGCGAAACCGTTTTGATATATTGGCATGCAGTAGGCTGGGAGCCCTAAACTCTAAAGCCTAAGGTGCGGCCGGATGGCAAAGTCGTCAATGGCAGCCAAGCCGCCTCCCACTGCGACCGCACCTGGACAGAGCAGTACGGGCCCGCCAACAGCGAGGCAACTCTGCAAGGTTTGGGTTTGAGGCACGGCAAAATCCAAGTGTCGAAGAATCTAACTAGTAGTCGCATCCTCAGTATCTCAGCGTGGTCCTGGCATAGTATCGGATCTCCGCAAAGCCCCAAAACCCTAAACCCTAGAGGCCCGAAGCCCTAAACGCTCAACCGTGTAGGCGCGCGTCGAACAGGTCCTTGCAAAGGAGCTCAGGGGAGCCCAAGACCAACTTAGTGAAGGAACAGAGAGCTCCTGATTGTAAGTGGTTTAGGGTTCAAGGCTGAGAGTAAAGGGGTTTCGGGTTTAGTGGGTTTGGAGGTCGAGGGTTTAGGATTTTGCCTTGGGAAAACCCCTTGGCCGTTCCCTTTGAGGGTCTCCTCAAGCGGCTTCGTCCTAAGGTACCCACAACCAGGCAGCTGTAGCAGGAACAGTAACAGCTACAGCAGCAGGAGCGGGAGCAGGAGCAGGAGCGGCAGCAGGAGCAGGAGCAGAAGCAGAAGCAGTAGCAGTAGTAGTCGTCGTGGTAGCAGTAGTAAGGAGTAAAAATTCAACTAGTAGCAGTGGTACTAGTTCTCATCGTCGTCGTAGTAGTGGTAGTCGTGGTGGTGGCAAGCATCTTCGCATTGCCCAGGAGCTTTGAAGCGAGCTGTACGTGCTGAAGATTTCCAATGAAGCACAAAATGCTTCCCGCTTATCGGTAACCACAGGCTGGTAGAAATAAGGCAGCAAAAGTTAGCATCAATAGTTCTAGTCCTGCTGCAGTACACTTAAAGCTGGAATCCTACTTGTGATCTTGCATGACCAACACATTGAAACCCTTTAGAGCTCTATGTACCTAGCTACCCTGATTAAAGCACAAGCTTACGCGAGATCCCCCAAGGGCACGCATGACTCTCGAAGTCTACTCGAGGACTCCCAAAGAGAGAAACCACAAGACCCACTTGAACACGATAAACAAGTGTATGCATACATGGTCATATTACATTTATATACAGATCTGTGCTGTACATGTGCATACAATAAGTACTGTAAGGACGGTCGTTTGCTACCTGGTCGATGGCAGGGACTGAACTCTGTTGGTGGGACTGGGTCAGGCTTTGCAGAAGTGCGTGCTACCCGACTGCCGCAGCAGGCGCGGTGGCCCTGCCGTGCTATCAAAGTCCTAGACCTGGAAAGCTCAGCATCCAAAGATCCGAAACCCTGAGTCACAAGCCCTGCACCATGAACCTTAAACTTCTATACTCCAAACTCCCTGCAACCGCTCTGTTTTTACAGAGGCGCTTAAAACTAAAACCTGCAACTGAATCTTATTTAAGTCTCCAGTGCTAAACGCGCCGACAACCTGGAGCCCTTCTGGCTTTACGTTCAGGGTTGACGGTTATGGCTTAGGGGCTTGGGGTTTAGGGTTCGCGGTTATGAAACCACGGGACATGCTGAAACAGCAGTATTATTGATTGAAACAGTAGCACTCGTAATATAAAGCGGATCATACATACCAATAACAAAGTAACAACATGATACTCATTATTTTCAGATATCTATATATATATATATGTATGTATACATGTAATGTTAATAACCGAAAATTATTGGTAATTACTGTTATTATGATAGCATTCCTAGTTCTGGCGACATGTAAATTCTCCGAACGGCCTTTGGTAAAACAAAACATGCTTGTCACGAGGATTCTGGCTTGCTCGGGCAATTCGGGCTCTGCTGCCTCTTTTGCGGTTTAGGGTTTCGAGATTCATGCGTTTAGGGTTTTGGGGTTTAGGATCTCCGAGTCTGAAGACGCAGTGGGAAGCAGGCGCTGAGAGGATGAAGCCCGAATCCCTTCATCCTAGATCCCAAAGCCCAAAGAACATAAATCCTGAAATCCTTCAACCTTCAGTCGGTAGGGAACTGAAATGCAGCTTGGGCTTCGAGCCCCGACAGCTTATAGATTTTGCATCTTCTGTTATCCCTGGAAGACTCGGGTGAAGTAGAACCACCCTCCCGACTGCAGGGTCGCCAGCGGCGTCACGGTGTGTGATGCTGAGTGCTTCACAGGCCGTGTTTAGGTCCTAAAGATGGGGCGAGACAAGTGAAGAGTTGCTCCGTCTGCCCAGAGTCCTACAGTTCCGATTTCACCTTCTGGTTCTGGTATACCCAGATCAGCTGGTCAGAGACGTTTTGGTCCCTTTCCGGAGTTCAGGGCTTGTGGTTTAGGTTCGGACGGTTAGGGTTTAGTGTTGGGGGCGGGGTAGGTTTGACGGCTCAGGGTTTGGAGGTTTGGGGTGTTATTGCTTAGGGTTTTTCAGGGTCTGTGGAAGTCAGCCTACAAGGGTCATTTCCGGGTGTGTCCTCAGTGTGAGAGGTTTCGGGTTTGACGGAAGCTATGTGTCTCAATATGGGAAGGTGTACAATATTCACAGTATATGTTTATCTGTAAGTTTATGTAAAATAGCAGAGAGAGAGAGAGACTGTGATTTAGCTAGCAACGAACACTCTAACTCTGACTCTTTGGGGTTCAGGGCGGAGAGTTTAGAGTCTTACAGACTCCGGGGGGGACTTCAGTTGGGACTTCAGCAATGCGAATCTTGCATGATCGAGAGATTCGGCCTAACAAGCACCAAACCATCCCAAACCCTAGAAACTGAAGCGCCGAACTCTGCAATACAAGGGCCTGCAGAATCACCAATGTCACCAATGGCTATTCAGGCTTCCGGCTATGGGAAAAGAGCAATTTACCCCAAAACATTTCAACACTTGAGGCCCCTGTTACAGTTCTGTCCGTTCTCCCTCCCCTTCCGCTCATCACCGCTTCCATTCAACTCCAAAAACGCTGCACACTAGGCGCGGCCTCTTGCTGGCGCTGAAGAGGGAGCGAGAGAGTAGATCCCTGTAGTGGTCCCTGAGGTCCCTGTAGCATCCCTGATGTTGGTCCACATATTCTTTCCTTCGCTCTTTCTCAAGCACCAGTAAACAGCTGCACCCTCCTGACGCAGGGTACATCCTTAATCCGTCAACCTGCATTCCACATCCTACAACCCCCAAACCCTTGAGCCTATGCGCTTCGTCTCTAAATCCTGAACCCGCCACTAACAGATCAGGGACGGACGAGTCGGTCTCCTGCAACAAGGCGCCGTGAAAGTCAAGTTTGCACCCGTTGTTGTTTCGATAGAAATACCAAGACCCTGAAACCTGATTCTGAAGCCCTGAACACTGAACCCTATACTGCTTAAACCCTGAAGCCTTAACTGGTATACTTTTGGTCTTGGGGCTCCCAGGTAAGACACAACAGCAACAAGAGTGGAATCCATAGCGACGGGAAGTTGGAGTTCAGATATCAGAGTGAGGAGCACCACAGGGCAACGAGACACTGTACTGTACTGTTCGATCATACAACTATCTTTCGCATGATGTCAAGGAGGCAGACAGAACACTTACGGATAGATAGACAATAGACATAAGCTGTTATTATTTGTGATGATGACACTGACGATCAGGATGATGACTATGAAGAAAGTGCACGATGATCAGTAGGGTTAGTGGTTAGCATGATGAACAGGGTGATGATAGTGATAGTAATGATGATGGCGGTGATGTTGGCAGTGATGATGCACATGATGATAGTGATGACGATGATGATGGGGCTGAAGCTGACGAAGACCATGACGATTGCAAAGGCGATGATGATGATGATGATGATGATGGTGGTGGTGGTGGTGTTGGTGGTGGTGGTGGTCTTGATGACGGCGACGATGACGATGATGACGACGATGACGATGATGACGACGATGACGATGATGAATATGATTTTTGTGGTGGTGGTGATGATGATGATGACTATCATGACCGGGCTGATGGTGTTTATGCTTGTGTTGATGAGGGTGATTCGGGTGATGATGATGATGATGATAATGATGATGATGATGATAATGATGATGATGATGATAATGTTGATGACGATGGATGTGATGATGATGACGAGCATGTCATATTATGGTGCGGCATCCGACCTTTTAGAGAGAGAGAGAGAGAGAGCACACACACACACAAACACACCATCTACCTGGCCGTGACGCAATCTGCTCTATCACATTGTGTGGTGGCCGAACAATCAGCTTCCATGCTGTGGTTCGACAGGACGTTTGGCTGGGGGGTTTAGTAGGTTGCGTTTTTTTTGGAAAGGCCCACTGCTCTGCTATTGACGCTGAGGCTGAGCGGCCAACCCGTCAGCAGTGTCCATAATTGCCGAAGTTTCTTAAGTTCCCCGCAAGTCAAATATCGCCGTCTACATGAGTCTACATCCTGACAACCTAGCTTGACTATTAAAGCCCGTATAGTCGTAGAAAGTCCATGCGGTGGCCCTTGTTAAACCCGTTATAGAACCACAACGTCGAAGCCCTGTAAAGAGCCTTAGAAAACACTCCCGAGCGCCTACCTCAGTAGGCCCCAAAACAACCCGAGAGAATAACCAATAGGGTTTAGGGTCGGTTGTTCAGTCGTGTTCCTTTTTGTCGATTCTTGGTTCCTATTTGCCAAAGTATTATCCTTAAGGTTGTTTCCAGTGGGTTCTTCGAGGCCTAGTTAGAAGCCCCAAAGGTTATAAGCAGTGCATCCGAAATTCACCACGAAACTTCAAATCGCCACGAAGGAAGCTCGTGCGGCCTCGCTACAACTCCTCGAATTCCGCTAAACGCTGAACCCTAAACCCTTCCGGAGGTTAACCCACCGGGAACCGTTCGACAGCCTGGGCTGGCGGGTTGGGCTGAAGATGTGGCAAACTCCTTCCTGTCGCACCTCGACCGGGGCGAAGAGGTAAAGTCCAGTTTGAGGTTTAGGGTCTAGGCTTCTCGGGTTGAGGGTTTTAAATTTTGCGCTTCAGGGCTTTAGGCTTCAATCAGGCGTCAGGGCTAGGGCTTTAAAGGACTAGACCCTTCGGGTCTAGTACATGCACATTTCCATGGCTACCGCACGTGTATGCATACATAATTCTGTGTTGCTGTCCCAAAAACATGCACGTTGCCCGGGGGTTGAGTTTTTCGGTGCAGCAATTAAACCTCTTCGCTTGTTGATCCAATGGTTCAGGGTTTCGGCATGGCCGGCTTTCGGGCTGTGGTTCGGGATGCTAAGAACTCTAACTTGCTAGTAATACTATTCTTTAACATCGCTGTAGTGTACTACACCCCAAAGCCCTATTCTGATTCTTAAGACACCTGTATTGTCACTACTACTTCCGTGTCTATGCCCGTAGTTTTGCCATGCTGGTGCTTGTTAGCCTCATGATTCATGGCAATTAGAGATTTTCTGCTTGAAGCAAACTCTGAAACCTCAACCCTAGAAGGGGAGCCAGGAAACCCCAAACCCGTGACTCAGAAAGCCAGCCCCAGTGCTAAACCCCTAAACCCTAAAGCCCTAACTAAACCAAAAGCCCTTACACCCTCAGCGCGAAGGCCTGAAAGCCCAGTGTCTCTTTGCCGCTGGCTTTCGAAGAATGGTAGTAATAGTAGTTATAGTTGTACCCCGTTCCTCCATTCCCTACTAACCAAAGGTAAGCAAAACCAGAAGTAGTAGAGACGGTGAAAGGTATGACTTCACGGTCGACACTCTGATGCACCTAGCGGAAGTGGCGTTGGCGCCCATTTGTGTTCTCAGTCGCTTGGTGGGCAACAAGGAAAGCAGATTTATGGATTTAGGTTTGCCTTCAGAAGTGTTGCGGCCGTTAGGGGTGTAGGGTTTAACCGTGTCAGCTTTAACGTTTAAGCAGCCGTCGTTACCGGTAGATGTAAGCATCGAAGACTCAAGCGTTGGCCTAAGGATGAATGGTCCCAGTTGTGCCTGCTTGAAAAGGGTCTTTAGGACTATCCCGCGCAAGAGGTTTGAAGGCTGTTGCTGACTTTACAGCTTTTGGTATCAGAAGGTTTGCCTTGAAATACGAGAAACCCCTAGCGAAGAGATTGGTCAAAGGTTCGGGGTTTAGGGTGTAGCCCTGGACAAGAGAGCCTACATATAGCATAACTGAAGCAGCCTTATGATGTTGGCACTGCAGCTTGACTCTATGAGAAGCTGGAGTCATCAAGAAAAAGGTGTAAATAAGAGTATTTCCAATAAATCTTATGCCAAGCGCTTGGTTTGAACAAAGTTCCAAGGCTATCAAGGCTATCAGCAATCTTGAGCAAGTATCGAGCAAGTCTGGGACACAAGTACGAAACATACCTCATGAGACAGCACCATGCATACAGTCATACAGGATCCACGACGCTTAGCAAGAAGTGTGTTGCTTGTTTGCTGTAGTTCGTACATAATCATTGTCCGGTACAAACTGAACCCTGAACCCTAAACCCTATCAAGCCAAGGGCATTTCGGAAGGCTTGTTTTTCCATGAATCAGGGAGACCTACGTAGACTAATTTTGAAGTATACGTCGGTTTCTGACTTTGCAGTTTTGGGTGCCCAGAGATACTTTACAACTGCACTGCAGCCCTAAACTCTAAACTCGTTCTGAGCCTTCAAGTAGGTACCTGATAGTGGACCCTAAACCCTAAACCCTGAACACCCGATCCCCACATCCCTACATCCCTAAACCGCTGAAACCCAGAGCTAAACAGACGGAGGCCTTGTCTTTGTTGGGAAATGCCTCTGCTGCCCGAAGACTCAGATGTCGAGGCTGACTTGGGGAGTTTGGGGGAAGCAGTGCACCAGAGTTTGGGCTTCAGGCTGAAGGTGTAAAGGTTCAGGGCTTCAGGAGTGAGGGTTTTAGAGGAACTCTAGTCTTAGTTGGGAGGTTCAGGATTTTGGGGTTTGAGCTTTTCAGGGCTCTAGGGCTTCGGGTCGTTAGAGGTTAAGCCTGAGGTTTGATGAGTTTAGGATCTAGGGCTTGGGTTTGAGAGTCTTTCATGTAGGGCGTCAGGTTCAGATCTATAGGAAGAGCTTGCCAGGCATGCTCCGCAGCGGGAGAGGGCACTCGCGTTCCCAGCACGAGAATCCTAAGCCTGGCAGGTCTCAGGTTTTCTGAACCCCACGTCCCAAGCTTCCCAGCCTGTAACCATCGGCGCGGAGTGGTTGTTGTAGGGCTGAAGACTCCAGTCTTCGATTCCGCGAAGAATGCATGACTCCATGTAGTCTACTGTTAGAGCCCTGGCTCTTCGGTTAGATAACAAGAGCCCTAAACCCTTCGCCCAACAGCCACGGCCTCGATGTTGATGATGGCTTCCGAGTTGACTCGAAACCCGAAACTGTAAGTTCGAGATCAAATCCTAGACCCTGAACGCCGTTGGATTTGGCGGTTTGGTGACAGCAGGCTTAGGATATGGGTGTACGTAAATCGGTCGGGAGATTGGCGTACATGGCTGTATCTATGCCTATTTCTGGGTCTACATCTATATGTCTATCCCTAGCTCTATACATATTTCTGTTTCCATATCCGCATCCATATCTACAATGTCTCTGTGCACATCTATAATATAACATGCTTATACATGCATATATACACATACATAGGTATGTCGGTATGCATGCTTCCGTCATCAGTTTCAATCCGACCTGCCCTGAAGATCACCCTCAATTATCAAGGCCGAAGATCTAAGGCCTTAAGTAAGTAGAAGACAGACCCTGACGGCAGGGTGCTCTTCTACATCTTTTCGGCCGCTTCCCTGCAGACTGAGACCCTTCCTGGCCGGGTTGAGGGCAACTAGGGAGGAAGGGCAGATTGCGGCGAATTCCAGATGTGGTAGAATACATAGTGAACCCCAGAAAGTTAGTCCAGTAGGTATGATCAACAACAGCACCCACATACATACCAACGATGACAGCCACAATTGCAACAACGATATAATGCGGTATGTCTACAGACACGCACCTCATGCCTGAAGTCTCCCAGTATGCCCAAGGCTGCACCCACAACCGGCAAGCCGAGGCCCAACCACCCAACCCCAAATCCTTTCTTATAACTGGAAAACACCTTAAACTACTGCTTCGGCTTCCAATCATAAAGCCAAGAACCCCAAGCCCCAAAACACTAGAACCGTAATCCTAAATCCCTAAATCCCAATGCCACGAAAACCCCTACTAAAGCCTTAGACTCGAATACCTGGGCCACAAAAAACCAGCCTTTCCAAAAACACGCAGAGCCCTACAAATTTTGAGGTCATCTCGCTCCTTCCTGGTCTTGCCATCTTCGGGCTTGGTGGCTACGCAACCCGGCTTTATCTAAACCCTAAACCCTATACCCTAAACCGTCTTCGGGTTTTGGGTATTGGTTTAGGACTTGGGTGGCTTTGGCTCTCTGGAACAAGCCCTTCTGGGCACTGGAGCGTGCATTTGAAGGTTTTTAGAGGTCAGGATTCAGGCCAGAGCTGCTTCAGGATTTGGAGTACGGGCTTCAGCGGTTGGGAGGGTAGCATCCTTAAAGGCATCGGGTTCATGCAGCCGCTGACAGGCATGCCTGGTTCGTATCCTTGGACGTTTCTGTGAGGGCCTATCTGTCAATGTTGGGCAATCTAGGCCGTGAATATCCTGTGCTGCAGTAACAGCAGTGGTAGTCGCAGCAGCAGAAGTAGGAATTGGAATAGGAGTGGGAAGCCGGCGTAGCAGTGGTCGTCGCAGCAGCAGAAGTAGGAACAAGTACGGGACTAGGGGAGTATGAATCGAAAAAGGAATAAGAGTAGGAGCAGGAGTAGCAGTGCGGTGTATGAACTGTTGGTCGGAGTGGTGGTAGCAGCAGTAGCAGTAGCAGTTGCCACAGAAGCATCAGCAGTTGTTATTGTAGCCGTTGCTGCTGCTCTGCCCTCTCCTGTCCTTGAAAACGAAATCGATCAACTGTAATCATGTGCATATCTGGTTAGATAGTCAGCTAGCTAGGTAGGTAGTTAGTTAGTTAGCTGGTTGGAGTTGCAAATATGCATGCATGTTTTCATGTATGTACATACATATATGCGTAAATAAATAAATAAATATATATATATATACATATATATACATATATATACATATATATATATGTATATATTGATATAGAAAAATATATATGTATGTTTTTATGTATGTATGTGTTATGTGTGTATCCTTTGCGCCAAGAGGTCGCATTTAACTGGGCCGAGATGCAGGCGGGAATGCCCTGAGAGCTCCGGAATAATTGGCACAAGGGTTCCGGATCTCCGAATTGAGGGCCTCGAGCGCAAAAGCTGCAAAGCCCTTACGTGCTAAAGCCCCGAGCCCTACAAGACTAAACCCTGAGCCCTAAAACCCCAAGCTTCATAAACCTAAAGTCTTTAGGCATTGAAGTCGCAAAGTCTTGAGCCCTGATATGTTGGCAGCCTTGACAACTACAATAGGGCTTGGGCATATATTATATCGGGGTTTATAGCTGTTACCAAAAAAGGTGTATTCAGTAGATAGTTTCTTCATCAGGCGTTCTATAAGGGTTGTCACTATGGCTTTCAGTTAGACTAGAACTAAGTTAGTGTACATACACAAACTATATATATATATAAACATACACATACACACACACGTGCTTATGCGCAAGATATGTAGATGTGTATATACATATATGTAAGTGTTTATATACATATATATATATATCTATATATATATACACAAGTGCACATGTATGTATATGCATACATGTTTATACACATATGAATACACATACACCTACACATACACCTACACGTACATGTACACATACACATACACATGCACATGCACATGCATACGCACACACATATACATGTGCATACACATCTACATACATATACATACATATACATGCATGTACATACATGTACGTACATACACATACATATACATACATATACATACACATACATACATATACATATATATACATGCATACACATACACATTCAAAAATTTTCATGCATATACATCCATATACTTACATATACTTACATATACATACATACATCCATACATACATACATGCATACAGCCATACATACATACACACAGACAAACATACACCTATAAACACATATACATGCATACATGCGCACATACAAACATGCATATGCATGTAATATACGTGTGTATACGTACACATACACGAAACAATATAAGTATATACACATAGGTATATACATGTACACTTACACACACTTGTATACTCATGTACACATACATGTGTATGTATATATATATATATATGTATATATATATATATGTATATATATATATGTATATATATATGTATATGTATATATATATAGAGAGAGAGAGAGTTTTTTCTGTATGGACGTATATGGTTTTTACAAGTATATGTAAGGTTTTATCGGGATCTGGATGTCACCTATATCATGCTTGAGAATTCTGGGAGATATTTATAGCACATGCACCCCAAAATCCTGGCCAAACTATTCAGGCTGCTGGTGCTCATGAATCGTTGTTCGACCTTCTGAAGTTGTCATAGAAACTCGAAAGGCCCCAGTCTAACTACTCAGGCTTCTGTGTTACCAGGCTCGCTCCAAGAGCCTTCGGGCCGGAAAACACGGAGCGGTTGAAGGTAGGGTTTTGGTCGGGCTCTTGGGACTTTTGATGTTATCAGTTTAGGGGTTTAGACATTTCTTGTGGTTTAGGGGTTTTGTGGACTCTAGAGTTTGTATCATGCTTGGGTGGACTTCAACATCTCTCTTCCTGTCCCGAAAAGCTCCGAACTGACTGGGGGGAAGAGAGGTGTCGCCCTGCCCTGTCATCCAACATGCCAAGTTCAGTCCCCTATGGTTAGTATTGTTTATCTGCTTTGGGGGTACAAATCTGGACATGTAGAGTTTGCAGTACATGCAGGTGTTCTTCTCCATGGAGTCTCCCGGCAGCAAGAAGATACTTGCCGAAGTCTGATTTTTGTGACAGTGAGCTTCCGTCGCCCGCTGCAGATCTGTAAGGCGCACACAGCCGCAAACAGAACGCCTCGAAACCCTCAAATCCTAAACCCTAAACCCTATAAACCCTAAACCGAACCCGACTGCTTATAAATTAGAGTTTATTTACCGAAGGTACTGGGTCCTAAAGGGCATTTGCGGACTTGGCCTCCGCATGGCAACAGGCTCTGCGAGGTTGTAAGAACTAGTATGATAATAAAAAAAATACTTTATTCCTAAATTATTGTTATGTTATTATTAATAATGATTATTGGTTAAGCTCGTCTAGATTGCCCCACTTACTTGAAATTTGCAGGTCAGCAGCATCACGAACCCTACACCCTAACAACGCCCTGAATCCTAGAATCCCTAAGCCCGAAACCAAAAGCCCTACCCTTGAACCCTAAACCCTAAACCCTAAACCCCTAAACGCTAAACCCAAGAACCCTAAACCCCTAAACCCTAAACCCTAAACCCCTAAACCCTAAACCCGAAACCCTAAACCTGGCTACGGCTCAAGCTCAAGCTGCCTGTTTCTTTCTTCCCGCCCCCTCTCCCTCTCCGCACCGCGTGCTGACCAGATCTTCTTCTCTCTCTCGGCGATTCACGACTTCTTCTTCGGTTCTGCACCCCGGGGTGACCCTGGCGGGAGCGATTCTCCGCAAGTGCATTGAGATCTGGTGTTGTACCTCGTGGTGATCCCCGGTTACCCGATCAGCCGCAAGATCTACGTGGAGTGGGTGACTGTCTCTGTCTGCCTGTGGCTGGAGTCCTGCTTGGCTGGGGCGATCTTTTCCTGTGGGGCCGCTGGTCCTGAGCACTGGGGTGAACTCCGTTCTCGACTCCTGTGTGGCCGCTCTGCAATTCGTCGAGGTGACCTTGAGTGCTGGGTTTTCTGTACCTCGTTGAGGTGATCTTGGGTGATGGAGGGGATGGAAGTCAACAATGCCGAGGCTGTGCCTGGTGTGGATGAGAGGGAGGACATGCAGGTGGACGGCAAGACCATTGAGATCCACTCCCCCACTGAGATTGCTGAGGAAGAAGATGGCTCCGACGCTGAGGTGGGCGCTGGAAGTGCATGGGGTGCCCGGGTGGAGAAGCACAAGAAGGAGAAGCGCAAGCGGACTGACGAAGCCAGGAAAACGAGAAGCTCGCCTCCTGGTCATGACTTGGACGATGATGAGGATGAGGACCTTGACAGTCCCAGTAAGAGACCTCAGCTTGGAGGAGGTGATGCTCCACTTACCGGCAATGAGCTGCGGGCCCTGCTGTTTGAGCACGTCACGGAGATGAAGACGGCCTGGACCTCCTTCAAGGGCTCCTTCCACGACCGCCTGAGCAACGTAGAGCGTGATCAAAAAGGCACACATGTTGAAGTTACGAACCTTCAGTCTCGCACCAGGGTGTTGGAAAAAGACCTTGTCGGATGCAAGCAGCAGACCGCGAAGAATACCGCAAAGCTGGATGAACTGGCGGAGGAAGTGAAGAACATGAAAGTTCACCTTGCATCATCTGAGCCTGGGCGCGGATCCGTCCAGCCTGGGGTGAGCAATGGGGGTGATGTTCCTCAGGGACCTTCTGATCCTTGGGGTGATTATTTACGCCGTAAGAGACAAGATGAGAAGCAGGAAGTTGCGGAGCCACACGGCAAAAGCGATGCCCTCACGGAGGACGAAAAGCGCACGCTGGTCCTTGGAGGGTGGCTCCAGGACACTAAGCGGTCTGTCATCGAGGAGGAATCGGCGGTGATCTTGCAGATGGAGGAAGTCAAGGCTCTCCTGGATTCGGATAAGTTAGCCGTCTTTGGTCCCCGTAGGTCGGTTGGCATGCTCAAGTTCGTGATGAGAGAGGGTGAATCCTACACCGACGTGAAGAACAGGATGTGGGAATTTGTCAAAGTCGTTAGCAGGATCAAACACCAGCTCCCGAGCACGAGGATGGGATCAGAAGGCAGAAACTTGTGGGCCTCGTTTGTCAAAACTAAGACCGCCAGAGCTCGGAGTGCGCACATCAGCATGATCCGCCGTGTTACCATGAGCCTTGCAGCGGATGCTCTGGCCTCCAATGTGTCTGCTACGCGGGCCGTGCTGGTTATGGACTTATAAGCCTGGTTATAATTACTTATCGTTACGTTTTTTCGTAGAGTTATCGCGGGACTTATAAGTCTACTTATGCGGGACTTATGAATAGCAGTCTGCGAGGACTTTCCTGGTCAGTTTGCGAGGACTNTTACGAGGGTTATTTTGGTTCATTCCGAGGGTTATTTTGGTTTATGCGGATAACCCACACGCGACTTTTTTCTGCATGGCACGTGCATTTCCCCTGCACTTCGGTCTGCAAATTTCGGTGCAAAATGTGAGACATGGGCGGGTCGAGCCTCGCTACAAGCCTTGCACATATGCCTTGAGCCGGGTCCATGCCTCGGCCGTTCCAGACTTCCAAGAGAAGGCTTTGTCCTTTCATGCAACNTACAAGCCTTGCACATATGCCTTGAGCCGGGTCCATGCCTCGGCCGTTCCAGACTTCCAAGAGAAGGCTTTGTCCTTTCATGCAACTTCACGCGCCAGTTCTGGCTCTTCGGCATGTGTGCACGGAACATTTCTCCAGAGTGATGGGGTCGCGTGCCTCCGTGCTGGCCTTTGTCGGCAGCTTGTTCGTTGCGCTCTTGGCCTTGGTGGCCGTGTCTGCCTGCTTCGGTTTCGTCTCTGCCTTCTTTTTGGGGGCTGTTTTGGGCACCTTGGCAGCTTTGCTCGGCTTCCCGTCCTTGTCGCTCGGCTCCTTGCGCTTGTTCTGCAAGTGTTGCTGGACGAGTTCGGCCCTGAGCTCCACGCGTTCTCGGGCAATGC
>BGNK01005100.1:11567-43840 GCA_003297005.1 Symbiodinium sp. clade A Y106 | reverse complement strand
CTTTCAAAGAGCAGCTTCGATTGTGATTTGCTAAGCCAAAGACATCAACTTCGTACACCATCCCACAGCAGAGGCTGTTCTCGGCAAGCTGAATAACTTGGGTGTCCTGATATATATATATATATATTCACAACCAGAAATGTGCAATTCTGGAAATCTGAAGATCCCACCTCGTCCTCACGAATCGAGGCCCAATCCGTCTTCATCTCATCAAACACCGTCTCCAGCACGAGATANTACTACTACTACTACTACTACTATACGACTATAATACACCTAGCTTATAAAATATACGTACCTTGCTACGGCTATATAAACACATATGTCCATGAGTCCGTGACCCATATAAGCCGAGACCTCACGACAAGAGGACTTCATCACATATAACCAACGATCCCGTGACTTTCGCCCGAACCCACAACATAAGAGGACTTGAGAGTCTCAGGGNATGAGTCCGTGACCCATATAAGCCGAGACCTCACGACAAGAGGACTTCATCACATATAACCAACGATCCCGTGACTTTCGCCCGAACCCACAACATAAGAGGACTTGAGAGTCTCAGGGTAAGGGCATGAGGATATTGATGTTCCAACTTTCTGGCTTCTACTATAGAGTGTGGCGAATGGAGGCCCGTATGCAGCCGGCAACATCGCCGCAGATCTGGATAAAGAGGAGTCTTCCAGCATCGACAAAGCTACAGAGCTCCATAATCCTCTACGCAACCAGGACAACAAGCCCACACCCTCATAAACGGGAGTCTTCTTTAACCACGGCAGGACTTTAGTTAAGGATATTTAATGCATTTGTCTTGATCAGTGGGAGGCCGAGCTGTCTCGGAACTCCTCCATCCTACTTAATCGCTTTCCCCTTTTGTTAAACACACCCTATTAATAAAGAGACATTGGGGCGAATCTTCTCGAAATCACCCCTGCCCTTGAAAACCTAATTTGCATTGGGGGGGTCCGGAGCAAGAGCAAGAGTAAGAGCAAAAGCAGGCGGAAGAGCAGGAGCAACAGCAAGAGGCCTCAAAAGTAACAGTAGAGATTAAAAAATACACCCTAATAATGAGTTTCGATTGGGGGGGGCGGGCGGGGCCCCCCGTTGAATATTGGGGGGAAGGGATTAAGCTCCATCAAGTCAGCCCCCAATGCAAAGTACGCAAACAGCACTACGCTGAAATAGTGATTGGATTGCTATTCACTTAGACTTCTCGGCCCCATGCCCAATAAACCTCAATTTGCCATTGGTTTCACGGTCCAGGGAAGGGCTTAGGGATTTAGGGTTCGGGGCTTTGGGGTTTAGGGCTTTAGGGTTTCGGGGGTTTCTGCGCCCACACTCGGACAATCCACGCGAGGCATAAGGTTCGAGGTCTGCTGATTGTGGTGAAACATACCATTAAGAGCTGGAAGACACAACAACGATCGCCCTAAAGGTACACCTACAGTGCATGAGATCGTCCCTCTCACTGAGCTCTCGTAAGTTTATTTCATGACCTAGTTCGCGACCTCAGCCACTACTGCAGAAAATCGCTCAGCGAATGGAACCAATTAAATAGCACCCGAGATGGGCAGGAATATGAGTAGGGTTTAGGGTTTAGGGGTTGGGGGTTTAGGGTTTTCATGGCTCCGGGCCTAGAGGTTCATCCTCCTGTGAAGAGGTTCGGCTTCGGGGAGTCGTGCCCGGCAGATGCCTTAAGAGAGCTTGGGTGTAGACATCTGTCAATCTAGATAGATAAATAGATAGATAGATCGACGGATAGATAGGACAGTTAGACAGTTATAAAGATAGATAGATACATGTATGGATAGGTAGAATAGACTGGATTAGATTAGATTCGAATTCGATTTCGAACAGATCAGCATAGATTAGCTTAGACTAGATAGATAGATAGATAAATGGATAGTTTCCGGGTTTCTAAGGATTCCGAGGAGTTCAGTGGCTGCATGCATTAGCGGGTCGTTTCGTCACTGGTAGTTTGGTTTAAGTGTGAAGAGTGCGTAAGGATTTGCAGGGCGATGCTGAGTTAACCCGCAAGCCCTACACCCGGAACCACATACCGGAGGGAGCTAGTGGTTCGCTAAGTAAGGTTTCTGAAGAGGGACGACCGCCAGACAAACCCCATGGACTTTATATGGAGGTATAAGGAGGTGTGCAGATAGAGCGTCTTTCAGAAGAGCCCAAAATCCAAATCATGCTGGGTGTGTCCGGGTCTGTAAGTCTTGAGGCTGCTTGGTTCTGAAAGCAGCTGCGCTCGCAGCTATTATAGGGTTACACATAGAACTGCTCATCCCCAACACCGGAATCGTCGTAACATTGTAGCAAGCATCTCACGAGCTCTACCACGGCCCTCTTTCATCTAGTCGATAGCCATGTTGTTACACAGAAGTCACCATACAAACGCATCGCACGATGAATATTCAAAAAGGATTGCCGCCACGAGGGTGGCAGTTTTCAACCATTCTGTCTTCATGGCGAGACCATCACAACAAGGGCATAGGGGTATTACTGGGCGACCTAACCACGACACTGACTCCTAAACTTTAATCTCCTAAAGTCAAAACAAGCATTAACCCTAAATCCGAAACTTTCATGCAGACAGCAGGCAGTTCGCCAAAGAAGGTACTCAAACTTCGGTCCTTGTCAGGGCTATTGGAACCAACTCGGGTCAGGGCTACTGGAACCTACTGGGGCGGGCTGGCTCTTCAAACAACGGGTCCTTTCTTATCTAAGGGTCGTTTAGGACATTTCGGATCTATTCAGGTCCTTGATGTTCTGCAACCTCTGTTTCGAGCTGGGGCGTCACTATCCAGCAATCTGGGAAAGGAAAACCAGCACCCTCTACAGACTACGCAATAATGATTTAAAATGGTCTAAATATATTATCAAATATTGAAAATTTGGCAAGCACAAGAAATCAATACAGACTACAGGGAAGCCTTTAGAGGCTCATAAAACCTTACAGAATGGTCATCACTGCATGCCGAGGCCCGACTGTAAGGCTATGGGAGTCCAGGATCTTTCACTCTGCGGAATTCAAAACTCCATTCCCCTCAGAATGTAAGCCAAAACAGGATTTTGGGAGGTCAAAATTTGGGGCAGTTGGGGTCCGGTGTTAGCTCGAAAAGTCTTTATTTGCCCAGGCTACACCCCCCTAAGACCCCCAAAGCCTTAAAGTCTTCGATACCATAAAACCTCTCTAAACCCTGCAAGGCGAACTCCCCAACACACCATTCACAAAATTCTAAATTCAGAACACCGCAACGTCTAAATGAACTGCAGAACCCGAAAATCCTCGTTCAGAGTCCTAATATGCCCCTATGAAGCCTTGAAATCCTTGAGCCCTACACCCTGAACACGAGATCCTCTCCACCCCTAATTTCCTAAACCCCAAGCCCTAAATCCTCAACCTATAGCCGCACCCTCTTTGCAATCAGGCAGCCCACAACACCGGCTTTGGCGACGCTGGCCCGTCCAAGCCGCTCACTTCGATTGGAATCCCGGCCTGAGATGGGGGGCTTGTAGATGAGAGCTTAACGTGCAGGGCTTAGGATTTATGCAGCGGTTTCAACAGAGGGTTTACGGCTTAGGGGTGTAGATTTAGGGGTTTCCGAACAGGGCTCAGGATTTTGGGTCTAGCGCTTAGCGGCGCTTGGGGTTGAGATGAGGGCTCAAGGTTTAGTCGGATCCCAGGTTCAATGTGTGTATATATATATATATATTGATATTGATATTGTTTATCGG
Organism: Symbiodinium sp. clade A Y106; assembly: GCA_003297005.1. Lineage (NCBI taxonomy): Eukaryota > Dinophyceae > Suessiales > Symbiodiniaceae > Symbiodinium > Symbiodinium sp. clade A. The sequence goes on along the minus strand of BGNK01005100.1, from coordinate 40,096 downwards.
GTCCATTATGCATGGTTTGTTTCCAGTGTCATGTTAGGGTTTTGGGCTTTAATTCAGAGATTTATGGCTGGGGGTTGTGGATATGCGCCTTAGGTTTGAGGTCCTTTCAAAACAGGGCGAGGGCTTGGGGATCAAGGATAGGGGATTGAATGAAGCTACCCTCAGCACTACGAAAGCCCTACAAAAGCCATCTCAAGTGCTCATAACACCTTCTTATCAGAAAGACTACTGTAAAGCATCTATATAAACTTAATAAACGCTTCCCTAAATCCTAAGCCCGTGTATAGGCCCCTACCAAGCCCTTGTCGGGAAAAGTATACCCCTCAAGCTGGTACAGTAGGGCTTACCCACAGGCCCCATAGTAGTTCCTTTGTGGGATTGCCTTATAGGATTCTACTTGTGAACCCCAAAAAGGAAGTACTATGGGGCCTATGGGTAAATTGGTGTTTGAGGCTCCTTGTCTGATTGAAAAACTCAGGGTTTATTTAGTTTTCGGTCTTGGTCACAACTAAAACTCGCTGAACCCTTCCACATCGGCCGAGGCAGTGGCGTTCCTTCCGACATCGCAGATGATGATCTCGGATGTGGAACCGGAAGATGGGAAGGGTGGGAAGTAATATAAGGAAATAGTATTGGTAATTATTTCCGTCCCTACTATGTTTATCAGGTCCCAGGCTCTTTGCTGCAATCGCCTTCCACATCCCAGGCTAAATTCAGGATGCGCGGCTTCTCTGTAGTAGGGGCCTCATATTGCAGGTCCACTTTGTAACAAGACCCGTTTTTTTTTCAAGGGTGTCGAGACTTGGGCGCCTTATGTGAAACAAACACCTACGTGTTGTGAAGCTACCGCGTTGGACGGCGTTTCCGGGGGAACAAGCATATTGGATGTATGTATGGATGGATGTGTATGCATGCATGTATGAAAACCAGATACGAGCTGTTAAAGGAGTCTCAGAATTCCTGAGAGTTCCCATGCAGGGCTTGAGCATTAACACAAAGTATAGAGTTTCTGGGAATAGAATAGCCATATGCAGGACACCTATACCCTAAACCCTACTCCTACCGCACCCTGAGCGCTTGTTGACAAGCTTGATTGGAGCTCGCCCGAAGACTAAACCCACCGAGAAACCGTCGGGACGATCAGCACCCCGAGCCCGGCGAGAGAGCCCGCCAGGCCTGGGCGCAAGGTTTGGGTGTCGACAAAGGATCCATAGACTGCCCTAAACCCTAAGACCTAAACCGTGGCTACAGGGGTTCTAGGCTTTAGGGTTTCGGGGTTCAGGGCTTGGGGTTCTATATAGGGCTTATAGTTCAGTGATGTGTTTTGTAAGGCACGTAAGCGCTAAGGGCTTCTAAAGGTGTAATCAGGGCTCCTCAAGGTTTCGTAAAGGAGGTCATAGTTGTTTGAGAAGGGTTAGCGCTGCCGTCATGCATGTTACAGGGGCCGCTTTAAGGGCTTCCTTCAACCCTAAACCTCCTCGTGCCTCCTCGAAGACCCAAGATCTTGCACTCCCCAACCCATAAACCCATAGCCCGAACTGAACTGTGTTGTTGTTAACGGCTCCCGAAGCCTTCATGGATAGAGCTAAACATTATTAAACAACGGAAATCATAACTAGTTAAAGGGTGCGGTGTTAGTCAAGCCATCTTGCAAGATTGATCAATACGGTTTCTCGCAGTGACCTGAGGAATCCTACGGGTTTGCTGCACATTTTGAGCTCTCTGGGCATCTCGATCGCCAGAGCCTGTTTAACTCCGAGCTCAGGGCATCAACTAAAACAAAACAGACAAAAGGACAACGCCAAATCCCAAAACGAAGTCCCTGCAGAGCCCGAACTCCTAACCAGCGCCTCCCGCATGCCCCGACAAACTCACGTCCAAAGCTGGTGACTAGTTTTAAGTCCAGACCTCTGGACCCATAATGGCCCGAGCCCAGGCATAGACCCCGATCGACTTTAGACAACCCTGAAGTGTCAAGTCCTGAGGTCTCGCTTGGCCAAGCCTGAGCTGAGCCCAAACAACAAGCCCGAGTGGCCCTTGACCACCACGCGCGGAACAGGTGAGTCCCAGGTGTTCTCCTTCAGTGGGATGGGAAAAAGAGAGCTTTGCAGGGGTGCCCGGTCATAACCTACAAGCAAACAGGGATCAGAAGCACCAACATGGGATCATAACCAGGCTAGGGTTGGGTATTGCAGGCAAGACCCTAAAGAGCCTGACAGTATGTTGGGATCAGTCAGGACCCTGAATCTGAAACCGTCCATAACTTAAAACCCTTTTCCCCCAACCCTCAAACCTACATCCTAAAGCATACTGAGACTCTAACAGCACCTTTTATGAAGTGAGGTTCGAGGAGTGTTTTTAGGCTTTCGAGGATTTATGCACTATGGGCTGACTCTACCCGCAGAAGCAATGCGGCGAGATGCTCTTCTACTGGAAACTACTGGAGACACTCGTCCACTCTGACACCCAGCCATCTTTCTGTCCCTGACCTCTTGAGCAGATCATGACTGATGATAGCGGTCGTCTTTTTCTGAACGACTGGTCTGTAAATATGAAGATGTCTGCTTAATGACTGCTATTTTGGAGCCACAGGGTTGCGCTAAGTCTTGGACGAAGAAGGTGTGCATGTAGAGCAGCACGCCGGATCCGATGCCGACCCACCACACCGAAACCTTGGCTAAGTCAGGGATTCAAGTTGGGAACGTTGGCGGGATTATGATTATACATGTGTATGTATGCATGTTTGTTTGTATGTACCCAAACAGCTTTAAATTTGCTGAGCTACCGCACTCGAGGTTTGGGACTTGGCCGGAGGGCGTTGGGCCTGATGGGTCATATATATATGTATATATACATATCTATATATATATATATATACATAGTTACACATGAGCTACGTCGATGATCTTCCGGCTGTGTTTGCAGGCTCTGTCTACTGTATGCCTCGAACCCACACTCCCGCAACGGCTGGACCTGAAAACCTGTCAAAAGCCGTAAACATATTGAACCGTCATAACCACGCCAAAGAAGAAAGAACCCGTGCATACCCCGCAAACTCTCAACAGAAGGAGCCTTGTATAAGAACCCGAAGATTTAGGCCGGGGTTTTGGGGATTCGGCAACACCGAAAACACGGCGAAGATGCTGTTGAACAGTTAACGCACCAAAGGCGCAGTCATCTTCAGCACCCGCTGGACAGATCTGGAGAAGCTCCTTGATTTACAAACGAGGTGGTGGATCCGCGAGGGTTCTCATTACATTTTCTTCGTTTCCAAAGTTTGTAAGGATCATGGCGTAGGCCATTAGGTTTTGCACGGCTCGGGGACAGACATTCTTGCCCCAAAGCGAACCCCGCTCTTTTGTAGACTCCACACACACCCAGTCCAAAGGAGACATCACACCCGCCGAGTAATGCATGCACTGCTCTACTCTTAAGAAAATAGCGTATAATGCTTAAAAACCATCTTGACATTTGGGAGGACTTGACATAAACTGATAACGCTGCAAAATCACATGCTTTACAAACCTTTAGACGCCCAGGCATCATGTAAACCCCTGATCAATTAAGGCCGCTCTTGAAGGGCTTCAACATAAGGACCCCTACTTGTAATCCTCAGAAAAACCAAGTCAAGCCCTTCAAGAGATGAACATCAAGGGATGATGTATCGAACCCGTATAACATCCCTTAAAACCCGTATAGACTCCTTTAAGTTTAAAGAAAGCCGTGAAGGAACCTCATGAGCAGCCGGGGTGCCCTAAGCTTTCAACACCGAGGCCATAGGCTCGCCGGGTGATGTTGTAGCGATCCTTGGTTTGGGGTTGAGGGGTTTAGGCTTTCCTGGATTTGGGCTTCGGGTTTAAGGCTTTAGAGCTTCAGGGGTTAGGCGGGGTTTAGGGTTTCCGGGCTTAGGGTTATAGGGCTCTGGGGGGCTGCGGTATGTTGCGGTTTCAAGGTTTACGGTTTTCAGGGTTCAGGATGGAAGTTTGTAGGGCTTCAGGGTTTCAGGGTTCCAAGGTTTACCTAGCACCTGAGTTGTAACAGATTTAATTTGCTTTAATGGTTACCTTGTTCACGTAATATATGAGGACACTTGCGAGACAACAGGCTTCCGCCGAAAATGCGTACTAATCACAATTCAGGGTCCAGGTAGGGCTCAGGAATTGGATCTTGGGCTTGATGGGTTGAGCATGGAGTGTACAAATCACGAAGGAAGGGGAAGGTACAGCCTGTACTGTATGAGCTTAGGTACTTTAAAAGCTTAGGTTCTTTAGGTTTGTTTTGGAATTTGGGTCCCGAGCTGGGTGGTTAATGCAGGGGGTATAGTAGATCTGTAAGGAACCTTGAGAAATGGCGTAACTATGTACATCATTAGGGCTACCATCTTAAGGACATTTTCGTGTCGGGGGTGTAGCAGGCTTCAGAGACATGCTAAGGTCTGAGTTTGAACGCCTCCACACCCATAGATAACGGCAGAGTTGATTATCTGAAGGCATTAATTACATGGGATCACACATTCATTTAGAATTCAGTCGATGGTACGAACCAGTAACGGGGAGATCACACTACCCCTCCATTTAGGAAAAACCCTCATGTATTCATGAATGGTATTTTAACACCAGATTCAGCTTTCCAGGAGGTTGGGAACACCAAACCCCAGACCCAAACCCCCGAACCTTTCTTACAGCCCTAAACCCTAAACCCCTAAAGCCCTAAACAGCGGAAGCCTGAAGCTCGTCTCAGAAGCGACCCAGTACCGGATGGCGAAGAAAAGGAAGCCGCATGGCCTCCAACTTCCCAGACTCTTCCACAAAAAAGCAAAAGTACCCAGGCTGCAACAGCTGAGGGGTTTACGCTCTCCTCTCGCAGCTCGGACATGCAAAGCTTAGGGGTTTAGGCTATAATATATCTACTGAGGAATGAATGCCCTCATACGTTTGGGCCCAAGCAGGGGTGAAAGCCTAGGTCTTCAGAGCCTTTGGATCCCATTGCCTGAAGGGGGGACCTCATCTAGATAAGGAGGCTTTCTCTCGGGGCAACGGGGAACCGAAAAGAACGCCAATTTATGGCCTCCGACACTTTGCAGAACAAGCACCAATATAAATAGCCTACAAAGCCTAAACGCCAAATCCGAAGCATGAAACCCCTTTTCAGCGTGGGCTTGGATTCTGTGCCAGCGAACACTCCTCAACAGGCTTTTTGCATCCTTAAACCCCTGAGCCCTAAACATTTTAAACTCAAACCCTAATCTCCGAAGCCCTAAACCCTTTAAACTTAATCCTATACACCGTTTTTGCACAGACTTGTACATGCCCGCCCACAAACCCTAAACCCTGACGACACCGAAGACCACAATACCCCGAAGAGCCTAAACCCGGCTTCGCCCAGAACCCTCAAACCGAGAGATGACGCCTTCCCAAACCCATACAAGAACGCTTGAACACGAAAAACACCCATTTAGGGGCCACCTAATTTATAAACCCCCAAAAGTAGGTAAAGTAATTACACCCATAAAAGCCCAGTATTTTAACTACATACTTTTGGGGTTCAGGCAGGATGTAGGGCCTTTACACAAAACACCTACACAACCTCGCCCTCCAAAAACACAATCAAAGTCGCAACAGGCTCGGGACGTAGATGCCCATGCCGAAAGCCAGCGCCAGGATTCCCATGGAGAAGGCGTACCAATATCCTGGGGCTGGCATTTGCTGTCTTATTTATTGTTGCTGTGTTCTGAGTCTTTTTGGTTGTCGGGCGTCGAGGATGTAAGGTGCTTTGGATTCTTATAGGGCTCATAATCTGCTAATGAGCTTGTCTTTGAACTAGTGTCTTAAGGTCTTACCATGGGACTTCAGACATAATAGCCCTAGAAGTTAAGCCTCAAGTCCGAACGCGACAAGAACATCGGCTCGAGTCTCTGGGAAAAGCACGGTGAAAGTTACGGCGCTCACCCGCTCTCGGACGTGCCGGGCGAGGTTCTTGGTGCGTTGTCTTTCGGACTACAGGGCTTTAGGAGCTTAGGGTTTTGGGCTTTGGGCAAGCGGCCTTAGCAAGTAGCGTTGGCATTGCGGCTACTACCTCAATGATCTGCAGCCATGTAAGGAACACTACTACAATGATTGTGGCTTCTATGTCATGGAAGCTAGTAGAATTTTGTGGCTGTTGGCTTGCAGGCCCAGAGTTCAACTGCTTAAGGGTCCTGCTCAAAGGTTTAATCGGAGTTCAGATGTAGCCCATCATGCTTGAGGCTTTGTCTAATATACCCTCCTGTACTTGAGGGGTCTTTATATATGGTTCTCTATAAGGCTGACTATTTGTAAGATTTTGCAGTCCTCCGTAATTTGGAAACCCCAGCAGCATATAGGTCGCTATATTCAAGCCTCAAACCACAACCTGAACTATAGCACTTAAAGGAACTCTGAAACCCCCTCAAACTGTCCTATTGGACATGTATATGTCCTTGCATAAGCCCCTTACCTACCCTCCGGATCCCTTTCCCCTTCACACTAAACCCTTCCAGCCGTAAGCCCGGGCGTCCGTAGGAGAAGTTCCAGGGGTCTCCCTCGCCCATGAGCTTCCGAAGGATGAGCCTTCATGGGCTTAAGGGTCGCCCAGGACACCCTAAGTCATGGAGATCATAGGGTCTGTTTAATGGTGGGTGTTTAGGCTATGTTAGAGGGTAGTCGTGGGTGCATCGTGTTTCGGGCTCGAGGTTCAGGCCTTTGGATGTTTGCAGCGTGAAGGCCTGAGCTCGAGATTGGGCATCTCGGCCTTAAGGTTTTTAGGTGCTTACAAGTGTGAAGTTCTAAAGCTGTGCCTTTGGCAGAAGGTTAGGGCAGGTTTTACAAACATTCCTGGAGTGCGCTTGCCTTCGGAAGGTCCTGACACAAGCCGCATGACGGAGGTCCCGGTAGAAGAACCGGGTTTAGCACGGATGGCGTTTTGGTCTTGAAGACCGCCCTGGATTTCTGAGAGCGGACAAACCTTCAACTTTCGCGTCATTCCGTATCCGACTCTGTCCGGTACCGGACAACTTGGTGAATTGTTGCAACATGTCGAACTGGCATTCCCTCACCTTCCAAACTAATCCTGACACCCTTGCCAGACTTCCCCTAAAGTCCATGAACACTATATTGGGTGTTTTGATCATCACCCCTGTGGCTTTAAGGTGGGTTGGGTGTCCGGGAACAAGGTTTTAGACCGTGAATTGCGAAGCAGGCAGGGTCGTGGATGCTGCGACCCCCAAACCCTCTACCTCTCTCTCTCTCTGTCTCTCTCTCTCTCTCTCTCTTCTCTCTCTCTCTATGTATATATCTATATATGTATAATAGTTATATATGGATAGGTAGATAAATAGATACAGGTTTGGGGTTTAGGCTTTCCATTGGACGGAAACTGTTTTCTTCCAAACCCCCTTGTATCAAATGCTAGGTATGCTGGCACTAAGGCATATATACTATACAGGCCCCTCTGCATTGCATACTCGAAATAATGCCCACAAGCTCAAAAGCTTTCCGGCCGAAACTAACTCCCGAAACTGTCAATTTGGTTCACAAGCCGTCGGCTCGACACCTGACTAGAGTATTTGTGGATGGCGGGCTTTAGGACTTGCGAGTAAGTCAGGGACTTAGCTCTGAACACCCAACCTCACTCAGCTCTCAGGGAAGCTGTTGGGAGGCAGTCTTCAATCTGAGAGGGGGTTCCAAGTTCTTGCGCTGGTAAGGCGAACACATGATTCTGCCATCATTGGCTGGCCGGATTTATACCCTATATTGTGCCAAGTTGTTCGTGGAGCTGCTTAAATAACTCAAACACTTTAGTTTGTGGTTACGACTGCAAAAATTGTCCTATCTTCGGAACAGTTGGCTCTTTGTGTTACAGGTATCGGCAAGACAAGAAAATCAATCCGCATGCTGCTCGCAAGCCCTCGTTTAGTTCCAAACCCTGCTGAAACTCCAAGCCCCAACCCTAAACCCTAAACCAAGGATTTGGGAGTTTTGCATAGCATAGCTTTCACCTGGATGATACGGGGATGCCATTCCTGAGTATCCAGACCTCTAAGCTGGCCCTGAAGCAGAACCCCAAAGGCTGTTTTCAGAACTCCCGCGCCCCAAGTGCAGCCCAGAGGCTGAGGTAGGTTGAGGAGGCTGTTGGCCCCAGTCATGAATGCACAGTTCAGTAGGTACCTGTCACTCGGAATCGCGAAACTGTTCGATAGGATTCTTAGTTATGGGTTCTTATAGGTACCTGACATATCCTGGTATCTTAAATTCCCGAAAAGGCTCTTTTTTGCTTTGTTAGGCTTTCTGTAAAGGCTCTTATAGGATTCTGACAGGATTTAGCTGTTCTGAAAGCCTACTCTTAACAAAAGACGAAAGGCCTCCACCAGGGTACAATTCTGAAAAATGTTAGGCAGACATAGGTTCTGCGAGTGTCCTATCTCCGGCCTGCAGCGCGACTTTATATGAAAAGGCCACTCGAAATGTCATGTTGCTTGACATACGATGTTTGTTCAGTTTCCGCTGCAAAGGTCACGTCGCAGTCTGCGCAGCGGCTCCTTTCCTTCTGCACTCTTTGCCTAGGCCCTCAGCTCGAACTTACACGGCTTGGTGTCCACCCGCTTAGCTGACCAGGTCGCGCTGCAAGGAAACACACAAGACTAGTTTTGAAGGCGAATTGTGACTTACACGGTTCAGGGTTCGCTCTGGGTCTATACCGGACCCTAATCCTGAAGCATGAGCCCTGCAAATAAGGCTCCAAACCCTGAAATGCTGACACCCGTAATACAAAAACTACACCTCAACTGAAAAGATAAAAACTCCGAAGCTCTAACCGCAACGCTAAACCCGAAGACGCACGAAGCCTGCAACACTAAACTTCCGTAAACCCCTAAGCCCTCAAACTCTACTACTCTACACCCTATAAGCATCTATAATAAGCCCTAAACCCGAAGCACAAGGGTATGGGACATTGGGCACTTGATCGAGAAAGCAGCTGGCGAAGTGAAGAGAGCCTCAGAGTTCAGAAGAGAAGGCTGTGCTATAAGGTATCAAGGGTTTAAGATGGCTTACATGGGTTGACACGAAGGCTATAAGGTATACTATGTAGCTTAAGATGTATTTCTGGGGGTTTAAGGTTTTTTGTGGCTTATAAGGCTTCTCACGGCTGTAAGGGTTCAAGGTTGTTAAAGTTTAAGGTTCAGCTTTTCTTGTTCGCGGGTTCGGGGTTTAGGGGTAGGGTTTAGCCGATCCAACACAGCACTGCCCATGACTCAAATTTCAACTCTTAACGTAGGAGGCAAAGATTGACCCCATGGGCCTTGCAGGGCCCCAGTCCTAAAGGAGGTAATCGCCCCAATAGAAAAAACAGAAAGGAAAATGAGTCCTTATACGCTACCCTGTACCCAAAAGCTGGGTACCTTGGACCCCTGGAGCTTGACCTAAAGCTGAAATTCTTATTGCATCCGGCTTGCAGCGACTAAACTAAAGCCCTAAACCTCAACCGAAAACCTACTTCCCGGCAAACCCCACATCAAGGACGCTGCAACGGACCAACTGCAGAGCAGGGCGCTGCCAAACATGCCTCAGCCCAGCCCAGGCCATCTGCGAAGCTGTTCTTCTGCACCTTCGTTGGATGAATGTGGGTCGGCGACAGGTGTTTTTAGCCGGGCCTGATGCTTCACGTAAGTAGTTTATGTGTCGTTTCCTTTTTCGAAAGATTCTACCGAAGTGAAATCCCACACAAGAATCCCTCCCTTATAGCGTGGGCAACCGGGTTGGGGCTTAGATTAGAACTGCCCAGACCGTTCCCAGAATATGACGATGCCTGCCAGGGTATTAAATCGGGGTAGTGGTGAAGCAAGAAGTTGGACACGGCGAAGAGGAACAGCAAATAGCAGCATGAGCAGTACATCAACAAATGCAGCTGTCTAATCATATTCATGATGCTGAAGCTGAGAGCAGGCCAAGGTACATCGCCAACCTCCTCCTGGCAAGGAACGGGTATGTGGCCGGCAGGAAAACCGGGTCAATGGTCTAGAAAAGTTCAGGGTTAAGGGTGTAGGATTTCGGCTTCGTGGTCGTCAACTGTCGTACTCCACATTACCTCGTTGGGTCATATCATCCACAGGGTCTCCACGAGCGTGCGGGTAAGCTGGTAACAGGGTTCAAGACAACTCATCATCTCATGACTCATGTCTAACTCATGTCTGCACGGACACTGCAAGCTCAACATTACATTGCCTTGGAGAGGCCTCCAGCCTTAGCCTCATTTTGAAAGGGCTCTATGGGATGTCGTTCGGCTTTCTTCGCGGGATCTGCAAGGCTTCTATCCGGGCTGGGTTTCACTATCGTATTATAGTATGGTCACATAGGGACTAAGTATATTCGATTACCAGCGCTTGTCTTCTTCGCTGATTTTCTGGCTGCCGGGGTTTGTTCAACACTGCACTCGCCTGCCTCTCCTTTCTCATGTACCCCGTCATCCATATCTACCTTCTCCGCTTGTTCTTAGTAAGGCTCTGCAGCCCTTACCACTCCCGCTCCTTCCTCCTAGTACCCAAGCCTTGAGCGCCGTGCAGCTCCTCACTCCGCTTGGTTTGAAACTTGGGCCGCAGCTTTTAGGAAGCTTCCCCCGCAAACTGGATAATATAGTACAAGAGTAACATACGATGTTATACTAGAATCTAGAATATACAGGAATGTACTGCAGCACACCATAAAAATAATGTAGCGTAACATAGAATGCCATCGCTCCTTGATGATGATGGTCAAGGCAGGCAAGCCGGACAGGCCCAGAAGTGGAATCACGATCTGGTTTAGCACCTTCGAGCTTGGGTTTAGGGTTTAGGGTTTAAGGTTTAGGGTGAAGTTCACAGGGATGTGGGTAGTTCTCTACATCAGGGTCCCTTCCGGAACAGTGTTTGGAACCCAAATAGTGCAGCACCCTCACATAACAAAAAAAACCCTGAAAGGGACCCTAATTTGGAGGACTACGAATGTGCGGTCGAGGATGAAGTCGAGGTACGGGGATGGGGCAGGTAGGGCACCGATTGCTGACAGCATCATCGGGTGCATTCGTCCTGTCTTCAGTTTGCAACCCGCAAGCCTCTACACTCTACAGGGCCTGTCGCACATCAACACAACGCCGAGAAACCTGTATTTGACAATGGCTCCTCGCTGAAACTATGTGCTGGTCACAAGTAAACCGGGCTCTAGTGAATTCTCAATGATCCTCTTCATACGAGCATGCTCACTACATGAAGCTCTCAAATCAATGAATGGGTTTGTTTGCAGCTTTGGGTGCTCGGACCTGATCTGCGGGTGTTGCTCATCTATCCGAACCCCGGTCTGCAAAAGACTCAAGACGTAGGGTTAATAGGAATCTCCGGCATTTAGAGTTCAGGGATGATGTGGAAGTTTTGGGGTTTGGGTTCAGCAAGCGCTTTCGACTCTCACGCTCGCACAAGGCACTTGTTTTAGGGGGTTTCCTTCTTGGGGAAATGCATGTCTAAAACAGTCCGAAAGGCCAGGAAGAAGTAGTTCAGGTGGAGGTTCACCTTCCTCGCAAACGGTGTGAACTTGACGGGTAGGGCTCAGCATTGAAGATTCAGTCATGAATTCGCACCCGGCCCATATATGCCTAAACACCCTCTATAGACCCTAAGACACAAATCCTGAACGTCAAACGTCAGAAACGCTGGGGCTAGGATCATTCATCTCAAACTCAACCGGGACAAATGATGGCACTGGCCACGGACTGTCGCAACTCCAAACCGAACACAGGGGAAGAAGACTACAGCAGGGTTTGTGGAAGGAAAATATCGAAACCTTTATGGGGACTACTAAGGGATGCGATGACTGCCTCGTCAGACTCTATATCACTTGCACGTATAACGCGTGAACACTTTGTACATCAGGAAATCACGTACGCCTTATGGGCCCTACACTGCCGCAGAATACGGCCCTTAGCCCTTATCTACATTTTTGACGCCTAACATCGTAGTGGCGTCAAAGTTAGAAAGTTTAGAATTAAGTGCTGGGGCCCTCCGTAGTAGATTCATCACTCACAAGCAACTGTTGAACTGTAGGAAGTTGAATGGCCCTTCTTCAGGCTTCTGTTCGCCATGACCTTGTAATTAATCCTTATAGTAGAATTCTGCTTCAGGATAGCACCCAAAACCTTGTCGGTACTTTCCACTTCCTGAGTATGCCGAGAGTCTCTTCCTTTGACTTCAAATGGCATTTCTGCCAGCCGGCCACCAGGCCAATGATGGGTGGAAGGACCAAGCCTGGGCGGTGGAAGCTGTCGACTGTGAAAATTAGAATAAGGTTTCCGGTAAGCCCCATAAGCCCTTCTTTGCTACTGGACTCAAGTCTAGCCAGTTTACGACCTGCAAACAAAAGCATCTTGACCGAAGCCGACACCTCCCTAAGCCCTATAAACCCTATATTAGCCTATAGACCCTAAATCCTAAACCCTAAGCCTCTAGCCCTAAACTCTCAGCCCTAAACCCTAGGCCCTATATATAGATCCTAAATGCTAAGCGTCTGTTGTTTAAAACCATATAAGCCCTAAACCCTAAGCCCTAACCCCATGCTGCCGGGCGTCTGTTGATTAACACCAAAGCGATGGTGGGCACCTGCTCGGACAGATGAGCCCAAAGGGACGCGGAGGTCAGCTTCACCTCAGCGGCTTCTTCCGACATTTGCACTTACTATGGGGGCCTTCATGGTTAAAATAGGGTTTTGGGGGGTATATTACTGTACTTGCTATAGGGGCCTTCATAATTGGAACAGGGTTTTGGGAGTATATTCTGCTGAATTTAGAATCGGAACCCCTAAAATGGTATTGGTAGTTGTTTAAGCCCCTGTTATACTTGCTGAATGTCCTGCCCGAGCCGGGATGGCCTTACTGTAGGGGCCTTACTGATCAGAACAGGGTTCGGGAACCCAAGACATAGCAGATTCAAATTGGGTTTGGGAACCCAAGAAAGAGTATTGCATTTTGCCCCTACATGGCCCTGGCCCTACCTCTAAGGGGATTCATAACACGCATCCGCTGGGGCCCCTCCGAAATGAGAAATGAGAAATGAAAAAGGAGTTTATTTATTGGACGTTGGGTTCTGTAGTGTCTTACATCCAGAACCCTTACATAAGCTATGACGGTAAGGAGCGCTAAATGGTGTAATCACCCGTAGTTGTTGAGAAACGACTAATTAACTTAGCTCTCGAACACCATTGTCGCCAGATTTTTTTGAGGGGGGGGGGGGGCGTTCAGCGGTTTCTCACGGTTGGGTAAAACTTCAGGACGTGAGGAGTGCGGCCAAGGCACATGCACCAAGCGCTTGGATATCCAATGCTCCTGAAGAGCACCCCCTAAACCCTAAACAACAAGACTTGGCCTTTAAGGGTCTACGGCTCCTGGAACTACACCAGATTCTCCTACGCCAAAGCTGTAAACCTCTGACCATAAACCTCGCAACTTCAACGTGGAAGCCAAGTGCTTAGAGACTTAACCTCCTCTTTCCAGCTTGCTCAGCAACCCACTGGTGAATTGCATACTTCTTTTGGTGGATATAACCGGAACTCAAAACACACAAAGCAAGAGCGGATCAAGTATGAAGAAACTAGCTGTTGAGGAGATGCTCAGCTCTGACCTCGGCTCAGCTGGTTCGGCTCTAAAGCCCTTTTTCGCGGGCATGGGCTGGAGGAATGTTGGGCGTGGAGAGCTGCATGTTTACGAGCACTTCTAAGCCTCTAAGCCCTGCCACTACTGTCTTTGAGGTTGTGACCTACAAGTCTAGGGTGATAGCGTACTATTTTGTAGGCTTCGGGGGCACAGCTGAAGCATAAACCGGGTCTTTATGCACTGCTTCCGAGTTTCCTAAACGTTCAACCCTAACAGCTTTTGTGTGATGGGGGGATCGGCCCCGATCTTCTTCCACCAAGGCTCAGCGAGTTCGGTGTGGTGCTGCCTTTAGGACGGCATGGAGTCTTCTAGGTTTAGACTTGTTTTCCGCTCTGGGCTTCAGAGGGGTTCTTCAAGGGCGTCGGAGATCGTCGAAGCCACGAGAGCTTATACGGCTTAAGGCCAGGATCAGGGTGTACTGAAAGGGTTCGGGTCAGGGTTTAGTTTTTAGAGCTTCGTGGCTTGTGCTTTCAATGTTGCAGGGACGGGAGAGCTCAAACGTAGAAAGGCGATGATAGCTCCGCCGAATTCTCCGACTCGACTGTTGGGTTGGTTTTGAGGGTTCTGAAGACGGCGGCTTTAAGGTTTAGGGGGTTGTTAGGATTTTGGCAGGCGTACCCAGGGTAAATGGCTTGGAACCACTATCTTGCAGCTCCGGGACAACCTGGAGAAGGTTCCTTTACGAAGCAGTCTGAAGCTTTCCTGCAGAGGCCTGAGAAATCAAACTAGTCTTCGCTTTTCGTCACTGGGAACCTATCCTCCGATCTATGCTTGATACTACAAGGCGTCTGTATTGGCATGGGTTTTCGGTGATTACTATTTTGGGTAGCTGGGTAGGGCTGAGAAAGCGTACCTTCCCAAGCCCTGAGTTCAACAGGGTCAGGGTTCCCTAAACCCCCAAAAGTAGGTAAAATAATGGCCCAACACCTATAAAAGGCTATTATTCTACATACTTTTGGGGCCCAGGTTGGGGGGTTTAGGGTTCAGGGCTCAGCGGGGTAGGTTTTAGGTCCTTTTGGGTACCTGGCTGACGGCCGTGCGCTCAAACCCACTCGAAACAAAGCCCCCAACCCCTAGCCCTATACGGCCCTGCACCAACAAGTACTGCAAAGAACCCTGCGCCAACACCTCACGAGCCTCAACAAATCCGATGGCCAGAAAGACATGCTAGTATTCTCGCATATGTCTCGTCGCTGCTGATCCTTATACCTGAAACCCTGAACCTCATCAACCCCGCAAAAGCCTAAGAGCTTACACTACATAAACCCACAAACCCAAAATCCGAGAACCCCAAATCCTATACCCCTAATCCCAAAATCCCAGAATCCCAAACCTCATAACTACCCCTAAACCACAGACTTCCAGCATCGGCAAAGCTGCAGGATATGCAGAGCCAGGTTGAGCTGGGAAGTGACGGCCACCGGCGTCACAAGAACAAGCCTCGTCTTGGGCTAGGACCGGCTTACAGTTTTGACACTCACTCCCGGACAAGCCTGGCAAGGTCTGCAGCGATACTGGTTCGACGATTCGGGTTAGGGTTTAGGGTTTTGGGGTTTGGGGTTTCAGGGTTTCGGGTCTTGGGCTTCGGCTTAAGTGTTTTTCTGTTGTTTTGTTTTCCCTCCTACTTTGCATGTTTTGGGGTTTAGGGCTTCAGGGTTTAGGGTCTTGGGCTTCGGCTTAAGGCTTCTTTGTTGCCCCCCACCTAGCCAGGACCGGCTCAGGGTTGAGGGTTTTGGGGTTTAACAGCTTAGGGTTCAGGGGAGAGCCTCGCGAGTCTTGGTCCTCGGCTCGTGTTCCAGAATTGCCAAGCAGTTACAGTTCAGGGTTTAAGGTATTCTACAGTTCTATGGTGCATACGTGATATTCGTGCGCAGCGATCTAAATGCAGACACGGTATAAAACAGGCTTTCTTCTTGGAGCTCCTTTAATGCTTGTGTACATACAACTCATGCCGGTCCTTAGGACCCCGTAGGCTTCAGGTCCCAAGAAAAGAGGTCGGGGCAAGGGACCTTGCACAGGGAAGGTTTACCTTAAACCTGAAGAACCTACCTTTTTAAGGACTTATATAAAGAAATCATAATAAGGAACCCTAAAAAGGTAGGTTCTTCAGGGTTAAGGTAGGGTTTAGGATTTAGTATTCAGGCTTTGCTTCTGCCTCTTGCCGCAAGAGGCTTTGAGTCAGAGCGTTTGGCCCCTGAATCTGAACAAGGCCTATCTACATCTGCCATGTCTTAAGCATGGCAGTCAAGGCAGGGCGGGGGCATCGAGTCGGAATATGAAAAAAAAGGCACTGCACAGTCGCAATAAGAGCAGAAATGACATTACCAGTAAGTAAAAGCACACTAGGTTATAGTATATAAAGAACCCCAGCGAACAGTATTCTTGATGATTCAGGCATTTACATGGATAGCCAAAACAATGAAAAGCAAAGTCATGAACGTATAAGCGCAAGCGAGGCACATAAAAATCAAGAGGAAAAGCCGGCCAGTGACGTAGCCGACGACTCTTCGGGTCTCGCCGAGGCCAGGGGCTGGAGACTACAAACTCGCTCAAGCCGCGGATGTTTCTTCCCATGTGGGAGAGATATGAGGTTAATTTAGATGTATGGCCTGGATTCCGTGGTTTAGGGGAAGAGCTTCGGGTGCAGAGAGTAGGCTCTGCAAAAAGTACTCTGGAGTTGTGTTGGTGGCCCTTTGCTAACTTGGGTTTAGGGTGTACGGCAGCGGGCCAGCATACCAACATGAAGTCGCAAATCCGTTCTCCAAAGAGCCGGCCTCTGTGATCCGCAAGTTCTCCCAATTCCTGAAAAGGCTTTCGGATTCAGGGCTTGGGTTTGCGCGTTTAGGTTTGAGGAGCATAGTTTAAGGAGTAGGTTGCCAAGAGGGAGTTGGGGAATTTAGGGCTCATCGGGGTTTCGGGTTCTCCTGAAATTGTTGAAGAAGCTTATTGATCGAATCACGAGCATGTTGGGACATTACACCAAACACCCAAAACCCTAAACCGAACATCATACAATACCGCCCCACACACCGTCTACTCTAAACCGTGAAATCATTCGACCCGAAACCCTAAGCCCTATGAAAACGTCCGAAGGCCGCAGTTTTGTCTGGCAGGAGAAAAGCTCAGCCGGAGGCGGGCTGTAGAGTTGAAAAAGGCAAATAAAGGGCGTGCCGTCAGGTTCTATCAAGTTCTAGGAGGTAACTAAGGGTTCTGAAAGGAATTCATAATGGTCCTTCGGATTCTTTGGGACTTAGACGGGCTAGCAGAGCTTTCGGAGAGCCTCTTCTGTTGTGTTTGTACTTGTTTGGGCTTCGCGCCTCAGACCTCGAGGTGCGAGTAGTTACTCTTAGTTGTTAACTCCAAGTAGCCCCTTTAGTCAAGGGATCTGCCCTCATAGGGCTTTGAAGTAGCTAAGACACAGTAGTAATGCCATCGCTTACTTGTACAGCCTATTGCGTTTTACGTATCCATGCCAGATCCCCCATACTCAGCACTGAATGAAGAGCTCCATCTCAGAACAGCTCTGCCCCAACCCAATGCTACGAAGGCACAAGTTCGTCGGATGTGGCGCTGGCTGGCAGCGAAGAGTGACGGAACTGAACGGAGGCCGGCCGAATCTGCAAAGGGTTGAGATGGTTCAGCGTTTAGGGAGTAAGGTTTCGATGATGTTTCCCTTGGAGGGTTCTTTGGTCACGTGTTGTGCAGTTGGGCGTTTTGTTTGTTGCTTTGACGGCCCTTTTTCAACCTTGGCCGTTTAGGGCTTGAACTTCGGATGTATGGGGTTTGGGGTTTTGTTGACGCTCACACTCGGCAATACCAGGCGAGGTCTTGAGTACGACGGTTCACAGGTTCCACGCATTGTGCGAGCTTTGCCTGTTGTAAGTGTTGAAGACAAGCATAACGTTGCACGCTCATCAATGCTGTCACCTCTCCACTGCTCGTAAGCCAGAAACAAGTGACGAGCCATAAGTTTGTGGAAACATGACCGCAGACTCGATAGACGTCAACCGAAGTATAACCCAGGCACACAAGCTAGACACCCAACTCCTAGTTCGGACGTCCACCAAGCCAGGTGAAACTCGGTGATACAAGGGTTCACTGTACTCACCTAGCATCCTCATTCTCATGCAAGCAGACGAAGGAAACTATCATGCATGCCACGCATCACGTCCAGCCAGAATCCAGAATTGCATGCAGCAAGAAGTGCCAAAATGGCTTTCATAAAGACCGGCGGCCCCCCATGCAAAGTTAAGCAGCGCCTCATATTGTAAGCATTCTCATGCACATGCAGTAGCTTCAAGCTGACATGCAAGTACCACCAGTGTTGGCGTGCATCTCCGCGTTGTTCGTAAATTCCGCCTCGGCCTTGCATTACTTCGCCTTGGGGTGTAGGGTTTAGGGACCTAAACCCTGAACCCGGAATCCTAAACCCCCACTAAGCCTGTTCGGCATCTCGGGTTGAAAGCCCAAAACCCACTCTGACCGAGCTTCAGCTTACTTCTACCCTGGGTTATAGTGATAGTAATTACCCAAGGAAATGCTTTGATACATAACCAGAAGAGCCGAGCACCTCATCGTTAGTATGCCGTGCAAGAGTACAAAATGCCCTATGTATAACTTGAGAAGATACATTAGGCTTGCGGGGCAGAATTTCCAGGCGAGTCCTTCTACCGGTGAGGTGCCCTAAAACCTGAACCCTACACCCGTAAATCCTAGAGCCAATTGAACCAACGGAGCGCCATCACACACACGCTTTGGCCCTTTACAACGCCCCGGCTCCCTTTTGAAACAGGCTTTCCAAGTCATGGTTGGAAACGCTGCGCTTTTCCTAGCTTCCTGAATTAAATGAGGCCTTCGAAACCCCACACCCCTTAAATCCAGCCTCCAGTAAGTGTATTTTCTGCAGCTGAGGCAGCCTCTCGAAACCACATCCAGGGAGACTCTAGGATTTTGGTGTTAAGGGATCCATCACTTTCGAGACAATGTGTAACGGATACGTTCATGTGTCAAGGTCGCAAGCCAACATGTCAAAGACAGGAGGGTGGTGATATTGGAGCCGGGAATTTGTGCTTGCAAGTCGTGTTTTTACAGAAAAATGCGCGCCACCTTTGCCTTGACGACTTTATTCGCGTCCCACGGGTCCCGCTGCCGGAGCAGTCCCAGAAGTCCGCTTTAACCCTGCATTAAAACTATATAGAGGCTGGTCTGAACCATGTCGGTGCCCACCTGGCTCCTGTCCAGCTATGCATCGCAAGGCATCTTCGCAGCCGCTTCGGAATACGACGAAGGCACTTCCTGATCGGACGAGTGGTTAGGGTTAGGGCATTAGGGTTGGTACAAACATAACACGGGAGCTACTGTAGAGAAGGGCAGCATGAACAAAATTGAGTTTTCATATCAAATTTATCGCCTCAGGGCCTGGGGAGATCCACACACCTTCAACCTGCCCGATGAAGTTTCAGGTCTTACATAGCGGAAAGGTTCCTTCAGTCGGTGAGCGGCCATATCGATAAAGACCGTCTTCCACTAGATTCCACCGATTTGGAAAAAGGGTGATACTTATAATAGGAATCATACTATCATACTAACAAAAATAACACTACTGCCGCCACCACTAGTACCACTACTAATAGCAACAAAGTTATTCATGATGATGATGAAGAGGATGATGATGCTGGTTATGATGAGGATGCATTGTGCTATTGACTGCTATTGTTGACTTCGGCACAACTTTGTCCCGTTGGATGGAGCTTTCGGTGCAACCAGCTTAGTTCGAAATCCTACACCCCAAAGCCGCAAAGCCCCAAATGCACAGATCCAATCAAGATCCCGTGACCTCAGACTGCTCCCGGGGCCTGAGAGTGTCCTCGGGCCTTCATCCTCGATTCTTCTAGCCTGAGGTGCTCTCTGAGGTCAGGTTTGGAAGCATCGCGGGGGGTTGGAATGGAGATTATATACAGGCAGNCTTATACTATTAAGCATTACAGTTTCGGCTTTCTCTGCTTCATGGCACAGGCTGCTGGTGCATGACGACACTTGGGCTTCGGGTTTGTCATGCTTTGGGAATGTAGAGTTTAGGCTAACGAGCCTTCAAGTTTGAGCAGTCAGGGTTTCGGGCCTGGGGTAACGAGGGTTTCAGGACACCCTCCCATGTAAAACAAAGGCACCTCTTCGCCAAGCTCACTTTCGCTCTGCCTCTCTGTCTCTCTCCTCTCTGTCTCTCTGCAGCCAGTCGGACGGTGCCGCCAATTTGTGCAAATGAGAGAGCAGCTTGTTCACATTCTCCGCAGGGACGTGAAAGCAAGCACTACGCTGCAGCACCGCCTTTCCCACCAAGCCATTACGAGCGACCACGGAGACCAACATGCCTTCTTCGTTGGGGACCGGATCGGATTTCGCAGTCTTCGTCTTGTTTCTGTTATGGCAGCACTGGCGGCACATGGCGGAACGAGCCGTTTTGCGACGTTGCACCGCTTCGGACACTCCTTCGTGCCCGCCGTCTCTGCGGTAACTTCAGGGGGCACTCGCATCGCAACAAATGACCAGCCTGCAACACAAGAACAAGATATGAGCCCGAAACGGTTTAGGGTTTAGGGCAACCGTAGAGGCCTCGAGGAGCTTGTGGAAGACATCTATGGCGTCCGCGTCGTCTTAAGATAGGTCTGTGATCCATTCCTTACTCTCTTCAAACCGTAGAATCCGTAGAAGTCTCAAAAGACCTCTGCCCTGCATCCTACACCCTTACGCCGTCAACCCTGACCTCTTCAAGCTTTCAACTCCAAACCCTTGGCCCCTACATGCTGATCCCCTAGGCCTAGCTTAACCCCAAGTACCATCCTTTTTTCGGACCCGTAGAAGGAAACCGCAGGAACCCCAAAGATATAGGTTTTCTAGGGTCCAAGTAGGCCCCAAACCCTAAACCCGGTAAACCCTAAACCCCTAAACCCTTTTGCAACTGGCCTGCTGCGAAAACCCCTAAACTCTAAAACCCTAAACCCGGTAAACCCCAAACCCCTGAACCCTCGATCATGCTGGCGGCTTCATTTCGTAGCTCTGCCAGGTGACCTCGGCGTGCTCAAGAGCGCATCAAGTGTCCATTGGAGCCCAGTCACATACAAACAGATATATATATATATGTACGTATGTATACATATATATATATACATATATATATATATATATATCTGTCGACCCCTGTTGGCTACAATAGAACAATAGTTGCCTGAGGGTTAATCTGCTGCCCGACGGCTGTCGCACGCAGCCTCCTGGCGAAGCAGCCACTTCTGCTCAAATCTCCGAAGGCATTGGCAATAAGTCCTGACAAGGTGAGAAGAGATCGCAGTGCTGTGCTGGGGCTTCGCTGCTTTGCATGTGGCTTTCAGGTTTGTCAGGAAATTAAGCATCGGAGACTTGAGCCCTAGACCGTATGCAAACCCCAAGCCCTCAACCCCCTAAACTGATACCCCCATTCCTAAACGCCAAACTCCAAACCCAAAGCTCTAAACCCCATTGAATAAAGGTCCAGGGCTTCAGGGGCTGCAGGGCCTCGCCATGCCGGGCTTGGTTGGGGGTTGCAAAAAAAAGCAAAGCAGGTAAGGAATGTGCTTTCAGCACGGTTGGGTGTGACTGGGTGTGCTTGGAGGGTCGTCTGAAGTCTTATAGGCACTTATCCGGTGTCATAGGAGATCCTGACTGCAGGATCTTGAAGGGATATCCTTTCTAAGCCGTAAGCACGGTTCAGGGCATAGTTTGGGGTTTAGGGCGTCTAGGACCTACTAGGCTAAACTTTGGCCCGGAATCCTGACCCTTGGGCTGACGGTTACAGGGGCAAGTGACAGCCCAGGCATCGCACCGGACTCCAGACACTTCCCTGAAGCCCTTCCTGTAATTCCCAAGGCCTGTAATACAAATAATATATTATGTTGTACAATGGCAACATACTGTAATAAAACTAGTTCAACATAGTGTAACAAAGTGTAACATACTATAATGAGTCCACATATGATCCAATGTAACTTACGTTTATTGTAGGCTATTGTATTATGTCATGTTATATTATATTGTATCATATAAGAGTATATTCTATTGTACAACCTTTCGGGGGCAAGACCCCAGAAGGTACATGCCGTTACATGCCTATAGCCAATAATTATGCAGCATTACCTGCAGTTTTGCCGGGCTTGGGCTGCACGTCAACCCTAGAGACGAAACCTTCTTACATCATATGATATGTTACAATATGGAAACGGATCGTATAGTACATTATATGAGACCAACACGATAGTAAAGTAAAGTATAGTATATTGAATTGTGTCTTGAAATTGGCGCATCCTCTCTGGAAGGCCAATATACTCACAAACGATCTTGACAAGCATGACAACAGTAAGGAACAACCCATGAAACCCAAGGCCCCAAACCGAAAAGCATTGGGGCTCCACGCATTTTCTTTGACTTGCTGTGCCGCTTCCGATACTCCCGTGCAAGGTATTCCTCGTCGAGAGGAGCTCAAGGATAGGCTCTACGGCGCCATTTAATGATTGTAAGACGATCGGAAGCCTCGACACTGGGTGGGAATCGAGGCCGCAAGCGCTTTTAACCCTAACGGGAGATTCTCGGGGTGGTTGCTTGTGATCTCGTCGCGAGTGAAAACATCTTCCGGCTTCGTCATCGCAGTGCACAGGCAAAAGTATGAGGTGGAACAATGTTGGCTCAGATTTCCAGCCACAAACACTGCGCGGGAAGACGCCCTAACTGGCCTAAACCTTAAGGGGGGCTTAAGATCCCTGTTCATACTAAACTAACTCCGGACGATCATGGACCCCCACCAATAGCATCTTTATCAACATGACCATGTGCCATTTTGTTGACCTCCAGCCCCTGCAAACAACATGGCAAGCCTTGCTTCGGCATTCGTAAACTCGACCGGCCAGGATTCGTATTTCTTGATCTTGTTGACCACCGCATGCCAATCGTCCACCACCTGGGGAAATTATGGTTGAATAACCCTAGTTTTACGAAGGGCGGGTTTGAAGTTCATTAAAGTTGTGATGGCTGTTGTCGCCAAACCATGTTTGTGTGCTCTGAAGTTGTAGTTAGTATACGACAAGTCGCTAATTGCAAATCCCAAGAGACAGCAAAGGCCATCTAGGTGTGGACTCCGGGTACCATCGCCGATGCCAGCCAGTGTTGGTAAACTAAACCAAGACTCCACGCACATCGGTATACATGAAGACATCATGGCCATGATCCAGCAGTCAGGAAGGACTTGCAGTCAAACCATAGCAGCTCAATGATTCGTAGTGGTCGTAGTACATTCAACTGAGTCTCCGACCGGTGTCACAAACCTCGGCTCGGCTTCAGTGGAGCGGTCGGGAACCTATGCTTTGAAGCACGGGCTGCGCGGGATCCTTCTCAACAGAAAAGGAAAACAGGCACGATGGAGAAAGAAAAGTCAAGCCTAAACCGTGAAGAATTTGCTTTGGATTTTGGCTTCCTTCTCATGACTTCCTCATGTTCAACCTTATAGAAACCGATACTTTCCGGTTCCGAAGTGCAGAAAAACCACGCCAGCTTCAAGGAGCCCTACGCACTTGTGCTCTGCTCCGGTGTTCGGCATCAGCTGGAGCCCTAAGCCAGGACTCAAAACCCAAAGGCATTGGAGCCTTCCCCACGGTTTAGGGTTTAGGACCCTTAACCCATCAACTCCTTGATGCCTCCAAGTTGCAGCTCTTCGATGGCCTCATCCGGATTGACCTCACTCCACAGCTCGGGGTCCTGTCATCATGCAGTTCAGGGATCTGGGGCTCTTGCAGGTCGGGTACAACGTGCCGTGAGAGGAAGCGCAGATGTGCAAGAGGCAGGCCTGTCAACAAGTATTCCTTATGGTGCGTCGTGTCTCTTATTGCGCGCGGCTTAAGACTCCTGAATTTAAGAATTGTCCCACGCGAACATAGACTGTCTTGACAATGACAAATGTTTGGGATCGCAATCCCTCATTCAAGGATAGTCTGAGCACTCACTCGTATCACTAAACTTTCCCACCTACCAGAACCATGCTGGCCCCTATCGGCAAGTTTCTCAACCGCTCCACAGAACTCCTATGCTTCCTCGCAACACCCCTGTAGAATTCTCAGCAAGTAGGTACCCGGACTTAAATGAAGTTGCTGTGCTTGGTTTGCTATGCTTTCTGAACTTAATTCTGGTATGTACCGCGAAACAGGGACATCCACCAGAAACGGCACTGCAATCCATGGTCCAGATAACAAGAAACCCACCATCCGCAGGTCCTTGGCTTTCTTTGTCCTCAAATCCCCTTGTATCGTGTTTCTGAGGTCCGACTCCACCTGCGGCAAGTATGCCTTAAGGGTTTAGGGCTTTCGGTTTAGGGCCGCTCTGTCTTTCCGGGCTACACTCTACACATCTTTCCATTCATTTCCCATATCGACTGTTAAGCGTGTGTGTGTGTGTCCCTGCTTGTATGTAGGTAAGTATGAATAGAAATATATCCAATACATATATATATATATAGGGAGAGAGAGGCAGAGAGGTATATGTATACGCATATATATATATATGTAAGAATTTATGTTTATGTACATACGTACACATCATATGCATATTGAGTCCAAGAGCCTGGAAGTGCATGAGCTGTAATTCTCTCAACCATAATCCAGAGCAGTTAAGTGCCTACATGCGATATACTTGCGGAAAAAACTGTTAATCATAGACCCTACCATGGCAACCTGTCTTTGAACCGTTTGCAACGTAAAGGTACCTCTATGTACTGCTTAGCAGCCTGGGATTTGGTTTATGGGGTTCGGGGTGCTGGAGACCGCCACACCACGGACAAGATGTCATATCAACAGCCTCCAAGGCTAGGGCTATCTTGTTCCGATTGGGTTTCGACACGCACACTCGCTCAGGGCAGGCACGGATTCATGAGATTGGGTTTAGGGTTCAGGGAACGAGGCCTGTTGCCAAAAAAAACTTAGGGAAACAAGCGTTTATGCAGCCAGAGGGCGCAGATGCTCTGGACCCTTTAACAGGGACGGTTCTAAGACCCTCTTCAGCCCCGATTCTATGCAGCATGCATGCCATGTCCCATACTGCATTCACTACCCTTGACAGCGAACAAGCAAAGTGTGTAATGGTTCACATAAGAGGAAATAGCAACAATCCATAGCTCTACCCCTACAAGCATCCCCAAAATAATGTGTTTTTGGTGCGTACATGGGTGCTGTTCAATATTATTGTTCCTGAGGTTGACCTAAATGCGGCAGTAGTTGCGTGACGCCTCTTGTGGAAGAGAGAAACACTACCACTGCAGAATTCCATGTTTTAACTTCTCGNATCTCTGAAGTGTTGCTAGCGCGGGCCACATGTGTGGGGTGTGGAAGGCTGGCCCAAGGCCAGTCTTGATGATTGGAAATTTCGGAAAGGCTTCCGACCCGTGAAGTACAGGAGTAGGAAGTAAGCATAATTTCACGAAGCACGCTCTATTGCACACGTTCCGTTTCCAAGCAGTGAGCTCCTTCATGAGAAGTGAAAAGTTTCCTAGCGCGCTGCTAGCGCGGAGCTAGCGCGCGCCTAGCGCGGATTGCCCATGTTATCACACATTTCTTTGCCTCAGCTGTGATGGCAATGATACATGATGCTTATGCGAATGAAAAAAAAGAACGTTGTTATTTGCGAGGAAAGAAGCTTCTTCAAGCAATGCGCGATTGGAGTGACATCGTAGTTCGCAAGAGGTTAAACCCTGGTAGCAGCAGCAGCAGGAGCAGTAGCAGTTNAATTAGGGATAGGAGTATAGAAGGAGTAAATGGTGTACAAGCTTATCATATACTCTAAGCTAGTAATTAAATATATCACGAACCACTTGCTATCTAGCTCCCTAGCGCCAGCCTAGCGCCAACAAGGGGATTAAGAAACCCTAGTTGCGTGACGCCTCTTGTTGTTTTCACCATATAGACCCCAACAGTCAAATAGGTTGTTTTGTATAAACTTCGCGACAAGGTATTTTGACCACTGCCCACATACGCTTTGTCTTGGGGCAAGAGGTGCCCGATCACCCTTGAACAAGGGCTGGAGATTAGAACCCCATTAATACGAGAGCCCGAAACCCTCAATCCTAAACCCTTTTGACAGGGCTCTGCAGATATGCCAAAATCCAAAGCCCTGAATCCGACATCTTACTTAAATCTAAATTGCTAAATCCTGAGTCTAAACCAAAACCCTGTAAGACATATAGCCGAAACGCTCAAGCCCGAAGCTGCTCTAGCTACAGAGATCTCTAATCTGCATGAAAGACTTGAGAATCCAAAACCCCAGGCAAAAATGTTTGAAAGCCTTCTCAAGCTGGCTTGAGGTTTGGGGGGGGGGCTCGAGGAATTCGGGTTTCCTGGTTTTTTTTAAGGCAGCCCCTACCCTAGACACCTCGAAAGGTTAGGGTTTGCAGATTCCAAGCCGCCTGCTCCATCTCCTCGTTTTTCAAGCCTCGACGGGAAGTCATAATGAGCTCTTACTAGAATGACATGTGAGAGTGGGATTCCCTGCCTTGATCCCGACAGTAACTATGGCAGCCTGAGTTCCCAAAATCCTGCACTCCCGTAGTGCCAATCTGCAACCAAAACCAGTTGATTGACGGGTTTGTTGGGCTCTCTGCGTAAGCCTCCTGACACGCTCAACCGCTTTATGAAGCCGTACCAGACCCTATTAGCAACAAAACCCTGTCACACACAATAAAACCTTGTCAGATCAAACCGCTAAATCCGTATCCGACACCATGTACTGTAAACAACAACCTACCAGACCCCACCAAACTCTAGATAACACAGTCCCTATCAACAACCTCCGCAATCCGATCACACCTCATCCCTTTCAGACCTCAGCAGAAAGCCTCAACAACCTTATCAAAGTAGTACCAGACCCCAAATTTGTTATCGGACCCTCAGAACAAACCTAAACCGTAAATGCAGGGTTAAGGGAGTGCGATTTCGACTCGCACACTCGCACTGGGCAGGCACGGCTTCTGAAGATCTGAGATATTGCGGACGAAGGAAGTCCATTCTGAAGTCGCACTAGACGTATATTGTAGCACCCCAATCATGAAACACCACAAGATCCACGCCCCCTCCCACCCTTCAGACCTAAAAGCTAAGCCCCAAAACCCTAAACAAAAACTAGGTGGGGCTTTTAAAGCTTTTGAAACATATTAGTAAATAAGATCATCTTAAGCCCAATAAGGGAAAATATAAAATGTCCCAAAGCCCTACCTAGAGAATCCCAAGAGCCGGGAAGCAGAAAGGCTCACGTGTCTGAGAGTCGGCGCAGGGCAGCTGCGTGAGCCAAAGCCTGAACCAGTCATCCCTTCATCACTTTAAGGGGTTTAGGGTTTAGGGTTTGGGGTTGGGGGTTTAGGGTTTAGGGTTTAGGGTTTGGGGTTTGGGGTTTAGGGTTTGGGGTTTAGGGTTTAGGGTTTGGGGTTTGGGGTTTAGGGTTTGGGGTTTAGGGTTTGGGGTTTAGGGTTTAGGGTTTAGGGTTTGAGGTTTAGGGTTTAGGGTTTAGGGTTTGGGGTTTAGGGTTTAGGGTTTAGGGTTTGGGGTTTGGGGTTTAGGGTTTAGGGTTTAGGGTTTAGGGTTTGGGGTTTGGGGTTTAGGGTTTAGGGTTTAGGGTTTGGGGTTTAGGGTTTAGGGTTTAGGGTTTGGGGTTTGGGGTTTAGGGTTCAGCAGCTCTGACTTTAGCAATTTCTTGTCGAGCTATTTCTTGTCAAGCTATCTTCCAGAAAAAACCCCACCCGCCCATAGAATCCCCTCACATTAGGAATAACGGTTTTATTTATTTCAGCTTGACTTCAACAAACAATCTTTTACATANTTTCTTGTCAAGCTATTTCTTGTCAAGCTATCTTCCAGAAAAAACCCCACCCGCCCATAGAATCCCCTCACATTAGGAATAACGGTTTTATTTATTTCAGCTTGACTTCAACAAACAATTTTTTACATACTATGAACAATTAATCTTATCCATTAGTTTAAAGAACGTACCAAACAACTGTTGAGATACTTATTGACGCTAAAGCTTGACAGAAGTATTGTAGCTAAAGTCTGTCTTTGTACACAACAGACATCTGAGGCAGCATATCTCTCGGCCAGCACGGAAAGGAGCGTTCACAAGTCGAGAGGTAGAAATTCAAAGTCACAAAAGCCGCAGAAGACAAGTAGAAGAGACAAGCACGACATCGCTTCATGACAGCAACGACAGCTATCAGATATGAGCTTACTGCACGAAGCTCGACAAACCTGTACATCGCTTTGAGGANCCTACGATATACAACCTTTACATGACCTCGCTCTGTCGCTTGTCCTAAGGCCCAAACCCTAGAGCCGAAACCCTAAGGCCCAAACTTTAGAGAACCCTAAGGCCCAAACCCTAGAGCCGAAACCCTAAGGCCCAAACACTAGAGCCGAAACCCTAAGGCCCAAACCCTAGGGCCGAAACCCTAAGGCCCAAACCCTAGGGCCGAAACCCTAAGGCCCAAACCCTAGGGCCGAAACCCTAAGGCCCAAACCCTAGAGCCGAAACCCTAAGGCCCAAACCCTAGGGCCGAGATCAATACGGTGCTTAAAACTAGTTACCGGTGCTTTTAAACTAGTTAGGCCACGAATTTTGATCAATGGCCACGAAAATTTGATCAATGGCCACGAAAATTTGATCCATGGCCACGATTTTTGATCAATGGCCACGAAAATTTGATCAATGGCCACGAATTTTGATCAATGGCCACGAAAATTTGATCAATGGCCACGAATTTTGATCAATGGCCACGAAAATTTGATCAATGGCCA